>PVLD010015255.1:0-49278 GCA_004027595.1 Dinomys branickii | reverse complement strand
GCCTGTTTTGTTTTTTGTCTTTGGATGTTTGGTTTTTGTGTTTTTCTGTTGTTGAGAGGATTAATGGTCTGACCAATTTTGCATGTCTGTATATGGGTTCATATATTTACACTTCGAAGATATCAATGGATAAAGCAATAACCACTGTTGAGACCATGTCACCTTGTCTATAGATCAGTTGTGATTGTACTATTTTTTAACGCTAATTGGTGTCTGTTTGTTTATATGTTTTTGTACTTTTATTTTTTTTTAAATAAAAAAAATAAAATAAATGCTTCTTTCTGGTGATTCCCAGCTTTATTTGATGGTGAGGACACCACTCATCTTGTCAAAGTTTGCTAGCTAAGTTTTGCATGCCCTTCCTTGATGGACCTTGAAAGTCTCTATGTACTTCTCTCTTAAAGTACAAACTTTCTTAGGGTGTGAGAAATAGCCTGTAATCTACCAAATAACCTAAGACCATCCAGCTACGCTTGGTTATGAGAGGTTATATCAACATTTCCAATAATACCTGAATGTCTAACCTTGTCCTCACGTACCAAAACTGGGATTATACTAAAATAGTGGTTCTGAAATTCTTCTCCAATCTGGCATTTTCAGATGGAGAGAGGTAATTCAGTACAGAAGTGATCCCCATGAGGACAGGGGCACAGCAAGGGGTAATACATTTCCTGGTTTGGGCCAGAATCTTGGCAAGGAAAAATAGGCACTATATATTAAATTCATAGGACCCAGGGGTGGGAGCTGGAACATGGTCAGGTCAGTCAGCTGAACTGATCATGGAGATCACTCTCTAAAGACCAGGGGACTGGAATCTTCATTCCTTGGTTCCTACCATCAGCTCCAGAAACACAGCTTTCCTATGTCATATGGTTATAATTGACTTGTTCAATCCTGTTTGACATCAGAGCGTGATGTTTCCACATAGTCCCATGGAGCTTTGATCTTTTTTGGTAACTGTGATGGGTTGGATAGTGTACCTACCCCACCATCACCATATCTGGCACTATGAGACTTCTGGCTCCCTCCAAAGTAAAAAATACCATGAGAGGTAAATGTTTTGAATTGACTTAGGACATGGAGGCAGCCATGACACAGTAACTAAAGACTGGTGAAAAAGGGCTTCCACAGCTGATTCAGAAGGTGACAGGAACACTGACCTGTCACTGAACACATACTTGTGTTCAAAGAGAGGAGAGGTGGGCTGAGGAGGAATAATGGTGATGTGTCTTTTGCTGTAAGAATTTTTTAATGTAAAGATTCACTGGGTTATCATATCCTGTGTAAAGAAGATTGGCTTCCTGAATATGAGTGACCTGCAACCAATCACTTGAATAAAACACAAAGGCCTCCTACTAGTGAAAGAAATAACCTTCTACCTCACTGCTTTGAGTGGGCCCATGGCCATGTGTCAGCTTTGAACTTGAACTGAAACATCAGCATCTCTAGGGTCTCAAGGCTGCTCACTTACCCCCTTGGCACCTCTGCATCTAGGTTGTCAGACCCAGCTTACCAGATGTAGATCTTGGGACCTCTTTGCCTAAATGATTTTGTGAACCAGTTGCTTCTAATGTATTATATGTGCTATTGGTTATTTTCCTCGGGAGAATTTTGACTAATACAGGGACTTTGGAGATGTAATTCATTAAAGTAAGAAAAGAGTACACTAAATAAGCTTGGGCCCTGATCCAGTGCCTAGTGTCTTTATGAGAAGAAAAGATAGCAACACATAGTGTCTCCACAGAAGGCCACATGATGACAGAGGCAGATTGGAAGGAAGCCACAGCGGGAGAAGCAGTGCCAAGGACAGCATGCAATCACCAGATGCTGAGAGAGACCTGTGAAGCAGATCATCCCTCAGAGTCCCCAGAAGAAGCCAAGCCCGATGGCAGCTTGAACTCAGACTTCTGGTCTCCAGAACTGTGGGAGAATAAATTCCTGTTGTTCACTGAGATCCATCTTACTCCAGTAAGAATTACTAGCATCAAGGACTCAAAACAACAAAACCTGGTGAAGATGTGAGAGCAGGAGCCCTTCAGTGCTGTTGGTGGGCATGTAAACTCAAGCTGGGAATTCCATTCAGCCCAGCTGTACCTCTTCTGGATGTCTTCCCTGAAGAGTTAAAGTCACCATATTCCAGAGATCCATGCACACACATGTTTACAGCTGCACAGCTCATGGCAGAAAAATCCTGGGAGTGGTCTGCATGTGCACCAACAGAGGAGCGGCTGAGGAAGAGTGCAGCACCGCTCAGCCAGTGGAATGGGTAAATCTGAGTCATTTGTAGGAAAATGGATATATCCTGAGACCATAACGTTAAGTGAAATAAGTCATACATAGAAGGTAAAATAATACATTGTTTTTCTAGTGGGAGAGACAAAAGGTAAATAAAGAATAAAATAAAGGAGAGATAGTAGGAAACAAAGAGGTAGATATTTTGGCAATGAAAATGGGATCTTGGGATGGGAGGAGAATGAAGGGAAGGCAGGAAAGAGCAGAGCAACAAATCAAGACGTGGTATGTGTATGTGCCAGTTCCCCAAAATGAATGTGATTATTACATGTCACAAACCTTAACAACAAAGATAGTTTCTGTTGTTTTAAACCACCCAGTTTGTGACACTTTGTTATGATGCCTTGAGAAGCTATTATGACTTCCTGTTCGATGCCCTGCTTCCCTCTGATTCCTCTCCTCTCTCTGCTGCTGCCCAGGACGGGGCACTGACCCTCAGTGCATTCGTACTGAGGACAGCATGTCAGTGTTGCAGTGGTGAGACTGAGGCTCCTACCTTCACCATACAATCTGCCTTCTCTGCTCCCAGATGACTATGCCTGGGTCCCAAGGGTGCCCATGAGAAGTGTGTCACATTCGTGATGTCTAGTGCCCAGCCACGGCCTGCATGTTCTTTCACCGCTGCCATCAGCGGTGAAGGACTCCCACCCGGCTCTGCTGGCTAAAGCAGCCACTTGCCTGGCCACCGCAGAATCCGTCTGCTCCAGGCCCTGTGCTGGAGCAGGGTCTTGTCAGCTCTGATTCCAGTCTTCCTCACATCCCATCACTGTGCAATAACTTTCCCTGCCCCACGGTGTTAACAGGTGAGACAGGGAAGTCAGGACTTCAAGTCTCTAAAACTTGTCATTCACCTAGAAAGTGTTCTTTGACTTATGGTTCCTGATTCTTTCCATGTTATATATTGTGCAGTGAGTGGACCCCCTCTCTGCTTGGCACTTGGCACCACTTGGGTTTTTAAATGTGTTGGCAAAAGAATCTGTCTTGCTATAGGAAGCTTCTTTTGTTCCTCATCCTTTGACTTTCTTCCTTTATATTTCTTCTAAAAATGAAAACAAAGGAATTTTAAATGAGCCAAACCTTTGCTTACAAAAATGGTCTTACCCATCTCCTGGTGAGTAATTAGCAACTTCAGAATCCTGCCTGGGCACATATTCTTCTCGCGTTCTACTCCATACCGTCAAAAACCTGTAATCTCCAACATCAGAGCGGTAACATACATTGGCTTTTTTATTTATTTATTTATTTATTTATTTATTTATTTAAAACGGCGCAGCAAGTTTATTTGGTTTTTTTTTTTTTTTTTTTTGGCGGTACTGGGGATTGAACTCAGGACTCTCCGCTTGCTAGGCAGGCGCTTATTCCACTGAGCTATATCCCCAGCTCCCATTGGCTTTTTTAAATTAAAAAAATGAATAAAAATTATGCTACATTATATATACATACACACACACACACACACACACACACACACATGGAAATGGAGAGGTTGACTAATCACTCCTAGTCAGGAATATTCACAACACTACAGGCAACAGCCCTTAGAAGCAGTTGGGTAGATACTGCATACATCTACAAAGGACAAATGCAGGAAACAATAAAACACCATCTCTGCCACCTTTTTAGAGGAAGGGAACTACCTTACTTCTGGGCTGTGTGACCGCAGATGTGGGCTCAGTGTTCATGGAGGTTCATCTTGTGTTTAGTGGTTTGTCAAACCACTGTAGAGGTCAAACCATTTTAGAGGTGGAGGGCCTTCTACCTTGAAGGTGAGAAAATGGAGCCCAGAGAGGTCATCCATTCTGTAAGCCACATGGAGAATGGCCAAGAACATGGAAGGAGAAACACAGTGCTGAATTGAGTTCACCAATCCCTGAGCCGAGGGCAACACTTGGGAGCTCACATCTCTGTCAACATTAATAGGTGGGACTGCAGAATTTTGGGCCATGTATTTGCCTGACTAACTGGATTCCAGTTTATGGTGGTGTGTTGCATTCGCAGAGCCTGTCCCCGAGTGACCCGTGGCTTATAGTGCCATGATCTCGTGGTCTGTAGGACAGCTGTCTCTCTCCTTCTTCTCCTTCTGTCTTCTTTGATAATGCTGTTTATTCCCTGCATATGGTGCAGAGTGTCTGTACCAGTGATTTAGGGCTGAGGTTTGCCAGCAACTATGCTGGACGTCCAGTGATGTAGCAGATACCTTCAGAACATGTCTTGGTTGCCCTCCATCTTTCTACTGGTTACCGCTTCCACACAGCCTCAGAAATGCTTCTGCTCTGGGTGGTCAGTCCCTGGCTTTTTGCCAGAGACTGCCCTCAGGTACCAGAATTTGATTTTTCTATGTGTGCAGAGAGCTAGAGGTGGTTGGGAATTTATGTCTTTCAGGAGACAGTGCTTAATGATGGGTGAATGTGAGGGCATTAATAACCCAGCTGCCCTCCCCTCATTTGGGACAACCCAGGCCTTAAGACTGCCAGTTCAGGGTGTCCTTGCAGGACTGAGCGAGTTACACTTACTGCCCTTGGCTTCTCTCCTATACTCAGCTCTCTCCCCGTGTCCCTCTTCCCATCTCCCCAGACAGTTCTCCCTGGGAGCACTGAGAAATATACTCACTTCCACATGAATCATCACCCAGGCTTTTTTCTAGGGACCAGAACCTAAAACCTAAAATACCTGAAGTATTTTATTTAATGTTTCCCCCAAAGTCCAGGAAATATGTTTTTACAGAAGAAGAAACAACATCAGAACGATGGAGCTGTTTCCTGTCCAGCTTCACTGACAGCCGAGCTCATGGTCTGGGCCTTCATAGTGCTGAGTTTAGCTCCTTGTCCTCCTGCTCCTGGCTCCAATTCCAGACGCAGCAGTCTGGCTAACCTGCTCTTCTGCCTGAGTATTTGAGGCCAGCACCCCCTATGAGTTCTCATACAACTCCAGATGCCCCTAGGAAACCTTCTGGAGGTCTTTGGAGGCCTCAGATCCTACCTAGACCTACAGAATTAGAATCTGTCTTTTAAAAAATTCCCCTAGAAGATACATCCCCTTTAGATATGGAGCCCAAGTGGAATAGTGATTTTGCCAAACTTTCATGAAGTTAGCCATCCAGATTCTAAGCCAGGACCTCCTAGTCCCAGTTCTACACTATGCCCCAGCTTTCCATTTAGCCAAGACCATGTTGTTTGTGTCCATTTGTTTAACTTCTTACTCTGTCTTAGAGTCAAAACATCAGTCTCCTTCTGAATCAGTTCACACTGAATTGAACTGAAATGGACTCTCACCTTGAGCGGGAATGTAGTGGCAGTTTGCAGAAAGACAGACAGATGGGCTACCCACCCTCTCTAACAGAGGATACAGCCTGCAGGAGAGCTAAGATTCATCCTGAATCCCAGCTTGAATGAAATGTACATGATGCCTTGACCAGGCTGAGCTCCGAACATGGAACCGAAAGCAAGTGCACCCAAATGAAAGGTTATTTGCGCAAAGCTGTTCCTTGGTGCTTGGCTGCATTGAAGGCCAAGAGCGCTGCGTCCAGCTGCTCTTGATGCAAGTTCCTAAAGAGCCACCTGGTTAGGAACACAAACCTTCTCTACAGGAAAGGGAGAGAAATATGTGGGAAAAAGCAGTAGAGAGGAGGTTGCTTCATAGGTGTATTTTGCAATCTTTGTAGACAGTTTTATTTTTTTTGTAGACAGTTTTATTAAAAAGCCTTCCAGCCATAATAGGGCTGTGAATGATGTTTGTTGAGTGAGGAAGTAATTTGGTGGATTGCTGTTTCAATGTGCAGGGCCCAAACTATTGCCACTGCAAGGGGGATCTGAGGATGTAGGAGTTATTTCAGAGGGTTCCTATGGAAAATGTCATAGGGATGCCTTCTTTCTATAGTATAGCTCCTAAAACACCAGGAGAAATCCAGCATGGTCTTTCTCTCCACTCATTCTGTGTTCTCTTGGTTCTCAGGATATTCTTCTTAAGTCCTTACTTTGGTTTTAAATTGATAAAAGGGAGAAATGCCCCTTCTATATCAAAGAAAGGATTAAAAACTTTAGGCAAATCACGAAGTAGACTGGCCAGCTTGCATAATGCATTGTATATGCTCTGTGAGGTTATTGTCTAGAACAGGGCTCCATCAGAGGTTTTGTACAAAGGGTCAGAAAGTAAGTAATTAGGTTTTCATGAACCACATGGTCTCTGCAGAAACTCCTTACCACTTGCATCCCAGAGAGAAGGTGGAGGTGACCATAAGGAAATGAGTGGGAGTGGCCATGCCCCAGGGAAACTTCACAAAAAGAGGTAGAGGATGACTTACCCATGTGCTGATCTCAGCAGGCTTTGAGGTGCTCTCTGTCACCCCTGGCTCAAGCCGCCTCTCTCCCTGGGGAATAGGGCAATGTGCTCCTCATTAGGTTCCTGATCCACTCCTGCCACTCTCCGCTGTTCCCATAGCAGGACAAACTTTCCAGCCCAAGAACACGTCCCCCCACCCATATCCTTTGAGAGGCTCCCAGTTCACAAAGCTCCGTGTGCTCTGCCTTCCCCTCTAACAGCCTCCCACCCCCCACCCCACCTCCCTTCCCTGCCTTCAGCTCCTACCTGTGCCTGTCACACTGCCTTTCTCTGCTCTTTCAATGCCCCCACTCCTTTCTTCCTCTCTGGACTCCTCTTTGCCCAGGATAATCCTTCCCTCCTGGAGGTTCTAGATTTGATGCTATGTCCCCCGACCGGCACCAGATCTTATCAGGTCTTCAGTTTCACTCTTCTTCCTAGTAGTCTACTTTTTAAAAAAGAACTTTGTACAGTTTGTAAATAGAGGTATGTCTAATTCCTGTATTTGCTGCCTGTCTCCGCCAGCAAGAGACATCTCATGGCAGTAGAGATGGTGCAGTTTATCATTGTGTTCTCAGTGTCTCAGACACTGTGGACACACTGTGGGCACAGGGACTTGACAGCAGGTAAAGGTGAAGATGAAGTGACCATTTGTGGGGAGTGGGGAGAGACTCTCTGGGTAGAAATGGTGTGAGGTCTACCTCAGAGAGATCACAGACTGCTGTTGGGACATGAGTGGATCGGTAGGGGGAGCAAGGTGAAGACAGAGACGGACCTGGCTGAGAAGGAAGGGGTCAGCAGAGAGAGAGGACATTTGGTGCTGCAGACAACGTTTCTGCTTTTCCACCTTTCATATGTTGCAATCCTAAGTCCCAAGGTGGTAGGAACAGAAGCTGGGGCAGACATCAGAGAGCTTCTCTGTCCTCTCTGCCCACCATTTAAGGATGCAACAAAATGACCAGGAGGAAGAGCTTAGCAAGAACCCAGCTGTGCTGGTACTCTGGCCTCAGCCTTTCCGCCTTTAGAGCTGTCCGAGGGAAGTGCTTATTGTTTGATCTCAGAAGGCTTTGAGGTGCTCTCTGTCTCCCCTGGCTCAAGCCGCCTCTCTTCCTGGGGAGCAGGGCTACCCAGCTCACTAAGTGTTCTGGGGTAGCAGCCTAAAGTGACTAAGACAATGAGAGAATAAAAGACACCGAATGGCATAGATCAGATTTCTTTATTTCCTTTTGTGTCAGAACAAGGAAGGGCATTAAGTACCTTCCCAAATAAATTTTGCAAAGGGAAACTGACTGATTCAAGGATGCAAGTTTAGAGTTTAGAGGGTTTCAGTACATTTTAAGGTTCATGAACAAAGACACAAGGAGCTGGGGATATTCCACTTGGCTAAGGACTAAGGATACCAGTAACTCAGAGGTGGTACAAGGAAGAGTGAATGATTGCTCAGTGGCAGAGGTGTAGGAGATAAAGGATTTGGGTTGGGGGGCGTGCTGGCATAGAAGATATAGTTCATTTCTGCCCATTATTCCCCCTTTGTTTTTCTTTTCAGTAATAGAGTCCTAAATCTTTACTTTATGGGCACATACATTCTTTGCTATTCCCTCTATTTCTCAGTCTCCTTTGCAGCGAGATATACCCACATTTCAAAATTTTGAACAATGTAGTGTGAGTGCAGATGGCATGTGCCTCATGTGAGCCCAGAGTGTATAATATAACAGCTTTTCTTCTACTCTTTCTTTCTCTTATTCCTCTACTGGAGATGTGCCAACATGTGGAGTTGCAACTTTGGATGGAGTTATGACCTCGGATGGAGTTACCACTATAGATGTTGAGACCTTGGATGCTAATGTAAAGGCCCCGTGGTGGTGGTGCAAGTGCTGAGCAGGTAGCCTAGGTCCCTGTAGGATTTCATGCAGCAGAACTGCCTGTCCAACCTGTAGTATTATTTAGTCAGCTCGTAGGTCACTGACACACAACATCTGACAATCACAGCTTAGTAGATGGCAGGTTTAACTTGGCTCATAGTTTCAGGGGCCTCAGTCCATGGCTTGCTGCCTCAGCATGGTGGCCTTTACCCTACATGTCTACTGAAATGGATCCACTTTATGGATGACTCAATTCTTACAGGGATGTAGAAGAACCAGCACTGGGTTGAGGATCTGAAAAAATAGCAAAAGAAGATTTATTTAGTGACTGTGACACCTTACTGTCTGATATTTCTGGATTATTTTGTAATTAATGCTTCTTATTTGTTCATCTGGAATATGGGCATCTTGAAAGGACATCCAGGTCATATTTGCCTTCATGTGTTCTAGGTCATGGAAGCCAGTAGTTGAATGCTTTATGCCAAGTTATTTACACATGTCATGAGTACTTCCTTGTTTCTAGTGCCAATCCATCCCCACACTAACCACACTGTCTTGAGTGGAGACCCCAAAAACAGCAAAACAAGCAAGCAGTAATTTCTGTTGGATTCTCCTACAGGTTAAAAGCTAAACTACATTATGAGCATGAATTTAAAAAGCAAGAACCTCTGAGGAAATATAAATGAGTTGAAGTCACTCACTAGAGTGACTTCTTCTGTATATTGGCCTCCTTGTGAGAAAGAGGAAAGAATATCAGAGCTGGAGATGAGAGTCAGAGAGCACACAGTAGAGAGACAGAAACCAAGAGACAGGCAAAGATGCAGCACGTCCCAGTTCCCTGGGCTGTCAATCTAAAACCTTTCACCCTGCATCACGTTCCCTTCCAATTTTCCCTCTTAAATTGCAATCCCAAACACACTGCAGATGTGATATCATTTTCCCCGATAACTGGACCCTCTCAGTTAATGACTTTCCTTCCTTCCAGCGGGGAAACAATTTCATTTTGCTTAATGTAATCTATTGTAGTGCTTTTCTGTTCACCACTCCGACCTGAGGCCTGGCTTCCTGAGAGCTCAGCCTCTGCTATCCAGCTCCACGTGGGGATGTTATGATTGTATTATTCTCCCTTGTGGATGTGGAGCATCCGTCTACCCCAGCCCAGTCAGTGACCTTCCATTGACCATACCCGGGTGGCCAGGAACATAATCAGTATATGCCCTGAGAGGGAAAAGCCAAAATTGCTGATCTCCTGTGCTTTAATATGGGCCACTCAAATGTAAGTTCTCGGATCTAGTGACAGAGCCTGCAATGCATGAGTCACTTGGTGCTGTCATTTACACTTCCCTGAGCCACTAGTGGGCACTGGGACCCCTTTCCTTTCACAATCTGAACTTCTACCCAGAGCAAGTTTAGAACAGGCAATGGTGGGCCCCAGCAGCATTGGGACAATCTGCTTTATGACAAACACAATGGATGTCCAGTGTCTTTGATAATTTTCTCAATGCTGGGACCTGACACCCACAAGTTAATGGAGGAGGAGTTTATTTGAGCTCACAGTATGCAGAGGTTTCAGTCTATTGTCAGCTGGCAGCGCAGCATGGCGGAGGGGAATGGCAGAGGGGAAACAGTCCATGCCAGGGCCGCTGAGCTTCACTCCATGGAAGGGGTAGCTCTTAGAAAGTCGTGTTGAGGTTCCTTTGAGGAGCTTCCTGAAACCAGAGGCAGCCGCCTGGGCCCTTTCTCTGCTGAGTCAGGGAGAGATTTAGAGGCTTCACCAGCACAGTTGACAAATGGGAGCAAGGCTAATTTAGTGTCGTTTCTTTCCCATTTCCAAACCCTCATTAAAATAATCTGCTCTGATTGTCTAGGGAAGTTATTTTTCGCGCTTCCTTTCACTTCACTGTATCAGTACAATTTTACAGGCAGCAGATTTTCATGTGGAGGGTCCAGACAGCTCTGTGGAGAGATGGGGGAGAGGAGAGAGGGGCTCATGAATTGCTGGGAGCACAGCCAGAGCTCTTGGCAGCCAGTGAGGTGGGAACCCCACTTCCACTTCCCTAGACCAGGTCGCTAAAAAGCATGGATTTTTTCTATTGAGGGAGTTCAACTTACTGGAAAGTGCTTTGATTGCAGAGTAAAAATGAAAAGAAACCTTAGTCCTAAGTAGTATATTGGAAAAGGGTTCTTTAGGAAGGGAATGAAGAAGCCTAAAATAGGACTCAGAACTTCAGTTCTGTACACACAATCAAGAGCCTACCAAGATGACAAAAGCGATGGGTGTCCTTTCGTTGGACTCTCCCCCAGTGCCAGCCATGTGGCAGGTAGCGTGCAAGGTGATGGGGACAGAGCACAAATGAGTGGCACACAGGTCCAAGTAGCTCAGAACACTCCCCTTTGCCAACCGGTGTCTTTCATATCTTTGTCGTGCATCCTGACCATGCCCTGCAGTCTTGGTCTTGCCTCAGGCCCTTGGCCCTGCTCTTCTCCTGGCATCTCAGGTAGAAAATCTCTGGTTTTGATTGTGATATTCCAGATGAAATCTCAGACACCTGCTTCTGCCTAGAGTTGTGAGAGGCCAGGCTCAGCTGCAGTCCTATTGCAGGTGGCCTTTGAGTAGCGCTGGAGAGACAGAAAGCCCATGCTTGTACAGATCATTGAAACTGCTGGGCAGCACGGGCCTGAAGTCCAGCCTGCAGCTCTCTCTCACACTACATCCCTCGCAGCACAGATTGGCTCTGGAGCCTTTGTCCTAGCCACTGCTGTAGTAGAACCAGCCAAGTTCTCCTGCCCTTGCCAGTGTACAGGGCCACATCAGCAGCTTCTATCACTCACACCTATTTAAACTCAGTGTTTTTGATACATTTATCAATGTTGGGACAAAATACCCAACACCCACAAGTTAATGGAGGAGAAGCTTATTTTAGCTCACAGTTTGCAGAGGTTTCAGTCCATTGTCAGCTGGCAGGGCAGCATGGCAGAAGAGCAAGGCACAGGGCAAACAGTGCATGGCCGGGTGGGCAGGAAGCAGCAAGCCTGCCTTCCACCCTTACATTCCCTTTATATTGCATCCAGGCTGAAAACCAACTGGCAGATAACATCCACACTCAAGGTGGACGTTTTATTACCCACACGCAGAACTGTGCTGAGCCAATTTAGTTAACACAGCCTTAATCCAGTATCACACAGCCTAGGTTCACCCTCCTCCAGAAAGCCCCACCCATGAGTGCACAAGGTTTTGGGGGGACATGTAGATACAAGCCATAACACTCAGTACTGGTCCTGGTTGCATAAGAGAACTAGAGTATTGTGCTTGGTCTACTTTTCTCTACTATTTATTGCAGTTCTTTATGATGATACGAGGTCACTTACATTACTATAGATTTTCTAACTACTATGGCTAGACAGTACGGAAGGCCGTCAAAACACCAAAGCCGACAAGGCACAGTCCTTGTCTTCAAAGAATCTACCAAAAGAAAAAAATAAAATGATGAGTGGTCCTTCTAACTTCTTACTGTGCCGGGAAAGAGCTTTACATACAGGGCAGAGATGAATGAAAATGTCTTCCTCTCCCAACATCTTTTATCTTCATTCTGCTCTCTGAACTTCATTGCTTTGCCTCTGTCTCCTTTCTTCTCTCCCTCATTTCTTGAAGCAGAGGTGTTTCTTGCATTCAAGTGTATCTGCACAGTCTTCATGTTTCCACGATCAACATATTTTAAAGTCTCAGGAAAGGATTTTAACTGGCTGAAGTGTTGATTACCATAACAACTGGCTAATGAAATGTCTGGTAACACATGTAGTATTTATTTATGAACTAAGTGGCCATGCACTATGGAGTCTAGTTTCCTCCCAAAAATAGCATGGAGACCACATTTTCCTGCAGGGGATTGGTAATGGGTCTCCAGGAGGCAGGGAAGGGAGATGACTCTCTTCCCAGGGCAGGTATGCACTTTTGTAAAGAGGAGAAAAGAGCAAATCATGGCCAATAGGCAGGGAAGCCCAGCAAGGAGGTGACCCTGTTTCTCTTCTCTTCTCTGACCCTTCTTACACTCTGCATCAGAAGATACAAGGCTGTTTAATAGGAATTTTCAGATCAAGAAAGAATGTTCTATTTCTGAATTTAAGCACATTCCCTAGTCTCTAGTTGTGATTGTCAGATGAGAATTTGTAGACATTGAAAATATGGAGAGAGAGTAATTGCATTTAGGGTAAGACTGTAGCTGCTCATAAGTTTATTTCCAAGTTAGAATGAGTCCCTGTGACTGCAAGCTAGAGGCTTACTTTTGGGCATAACAGATCTCTGAATTTCTTGTTGGAAATACCCAGCTTTCTATAGAGTTACTCATATAAGACTTAGCTGCAGTATCAAGGGTTCATACTCACTGGTCTGCACCCTGGTCTCAGGAAACAAAAATCCCAGGCTCAGCCCTGCATCATCCCATGAGTGTTTTCAGCATCCACGGACAGCTGAGTGACACAATCAGTTGCTTTCCCCACCTGCCACCCCGTGAGCTTAGTTGACATACTCCAGGCCGAAGTCAGAAGGTGTGAGGCACTGACACTTTCATCATGGTAGAGGGGATCCTGAGTGGATCCTATGGACAATAATTCCTTTTTGTTTTCAGCTAATTTTTGAAGCAATGGAAAGATAGATTAGAGACAAGTGGAGACAAAAATACCACCTTTATTGTTTGCTAATAAAATTATTTCAAACTGTAACTTACACATCCCAAGATTTACCTCTGGGCTGGGAATAGAGCTCGGTGGTAGAGTGCTTCCTAACAGGCAGGAGGTCCTGAGGTCCATCCCCAAGACCCTATGGACAGAGAGTATTTAGGAAAGACATGGCCTTCACCTGGGAGATCTGTGATTCACACGCTCTAGACAGACAGAGGTCAAGGTAAGGAATGCAGAAGGGAACTGGGTAATGCCATGCTGATGATGTCACTCCAAACAGGAGGGGTCAGTGTTCTCTTCTTGCAATCTGTCCTTTCTCTCCAATTTCTCTTCCCTTTCAGGAGGAATCAAAAACCAATTTCTCCTCAGGAAAAGAGCGGGAACTTGTCCTGGGAAGGCCGAGGCATGAGGGATGTGGAAGTCAGAGCAGGGCAGGCGTGAGCTCAGCCTCCTACTAGGGCTGTGTGCTGAGCAGGGAGCTTCCCTAGGCCTTGCTGTCTCCAGGGGCAGGTCCCCGGGCAGACGGAAATCTAAAGATTTGCATGTTCTAAGGGAACAACATCATCGCTTTTCCTCTTCCACCCGACTGGGGTGGGCTCCGTGTGGGGAGAGAGGTGGGGGGGGAGTGGATGCAGAGCGCTGGGAAAGGGGAGCACTGCAGTGATAGTGGGTGTCAGGGAACACCAAAGGGGCGGTGCGAGGGCCGCCTGCACTGGCAACAGAGCCAGAAAAGAAACTCTCAACAGAAGAGGTCAGGAAAGCAATACACACACACACACACACACACACACACACACACACACACACACAGGCCAAGAAGCCACAAGAACAACCAGGACACTGGGGAACCAGGGCAAATGAGAGGAGTCAGGGTCTCTCTCCTTGTTCTGAGGTGGCTTTTGACTGCGTGTGGATTTTGCAGTTGTTGTTCTTTGGTTTCTAGTTTTGTTTCCTCCGGGCAACACTTGAAAAGCATATAAACTGAAAAGGTAAAAATTTGCTAGCTGCTTTACAATTATCTTGCCGGATAATTTCAACAAATTGGACAGCAACGGAGGCTAATCTCTTCAGACTCTTGCCTTTCTTCCCTCCCTCTCTTCCTCCCTCCCTCTCTCCCTTCTTTCCTTCCTTCCTTCATCTCTATCACTCTTTCTCTACACACACACACACACACACACACACACACACACACACCCCAGTGAAAAAGAAGCAGCAGGCAACTGTGATGTCCCTCTGTCTCAGAGGAACAACCGCTTGCCCTGTAAGCTGTCTCCCTCTTTGCTATCACTGCAAATCTCTCTCTCTGATTCCTAAAGATTCCGCACTTTTTGCAACTTGTGGCAGAGTCGATAAATGTATGAAATTTCTTCTACAGAATCCTAGGCATCCGTACACTCCAGTCATCGGAGAACCTCCTTCATGAACTGAATGGGACGCGGCCTCAGTTTGATGGGAATCAGATATATTTTTAGTTTGTGTTGGCGGAGGGTAACGAGGGAGGTAACCAGAGGAGAATGGGAAGGCCCAAGCCTGTTTCATGAACTCTGCGTGAATATGCAGAAAGGACTAATCGTCCTCTTCACACACTAATCACTCTGGATTTTACAAGTAGAATTGTAAAACCTGACACACTTACTTTTCTCTTTTATTATATTTGTAAGCATTACTACTTCTGCAAGGAAAATCAGCTCCTATTTTGATCAGTTGCTCTCATCTCCCCCTTCCTTGCTCTCGGCCCTGTTTCTCCCCTCCTCTTCTGCTGAGCGCTGCAGCACTGCCATGTGTATTAATTGCCCTGTGAAATGCACTTGAAGTCATTAGAATTCCCCATTCAAAACTATTATCTTGTGCCATTATGCCTTTGCATTATATTTATTTAAATGTGCCTCTCCTGAATTAGCTCATTTTTAACAGCCAGCCATGCCTGAAATATTGTTCCCATCCAAGCTGCTCTCACGTCATTTTTCTCCCTTCCGTGGAAGAGGCGCCTGAGCCCCAGCCTTCCCTCCTGACAGCGCAGCTTTGTTAGGCCACAGAAGCTGTTTTTGTGGATTGGGCTTCCTTGGGGAGGAACTGCAGGCTCAGGCTGTTTCTGCAGTGAGGGAATCTCAGGGTCTGCCTTAGGTGTGTCCTCCCAAGAGCAGATCATGTGTTCCCTATTGTGCATGCTCTTTCTTATTCTAGGACATTGACTGAAAGAAAAAAGAACTCAAACTAAGTTTCTAGTATGGTCTTCACTTTTTACTCTGAAGAGTCCAACAGTGGTGTCACTTGTCGCTGGCAACTGCCCCACATACCATCCAGTGTCCCCCAGCTCACCTGCCTTAGGGAGATGAACGAATTAAATGTCCACACAAATCCCTCCCCCAAACTTGGCCTTTCTGGGGCTGCTAAGAAACTTCTGATAACAATTCTCTGACATGGAAATTTTTCTTTCCCTATGAAGACTGAACAGATAGCTTTATTTATCAAACTGTCCTTTCTGTTTTCCTTTGTCCACTGGAGAATTGACTTCCAGGCTCATCTTCTTTCAACTCAGAACAGAAAACACACTTTACTAAAGAGCTAAGCTTAGATTTTATTATTCTTATAAATGCATCCTCCAGACAGAAGTGCACTGGGCTGCTCTTGCTGCCAAGCTCAGAGACGTCTGTGCCACACGGGAATAACACACCGCTTACCTCCCCAGGTGTGGTCTCATGCACTTCATACTATGTCCTTATTATGCCATTTTATTTCAGAGAAAATTGAAATCAAAAGGCTTGACCAAGGTTAATAATCCAATGAGTGGTGGGGAATGGATGTGAGATCAGGTTCATTCTGGATCCTTTTTACTCTCCAAGCTGCCAACGGTAGAAATATGATCATGTGTTGGCATAAGTATTTGGCAGAGAAAATTACTGAAGGCATTAAGGACTCAGTGGGCCGAAATTCCGATCTGGAGATGGAGAACTGCTCAGGATGTGAAGACTGGTAGAAGTGAGTTTTGCATTTTGTGAAAACAGGAAGTTCTGAGCTCAGCGCTGACAGGGCTTCAAAAGTCTTCAGTGAGGACGTTCCGGTGAGGACTTTTAGGAGCCACAGCAAGAGTCCCAAGACTGCGGAAATGCTTCTTTCTGGCTGACTGGTGAATCTGAAGACCAAGGGTGGCGTCTGACTCACAGCAAACTCTTTTGAAAGCCTTGGAGTGCGTGTGTGGCATTATCATTTCTGAAGCGCTAGGAGGTGTCTCCTTGTGGCTTTTATTCACAGAGCATTGCCCATGGGGTTCTAGAGCCCTGAAATCTGAGCGTCTCACTGTCCATCTGCACAGCAACCCTGCCTGATCCAGCTTGGAGTGCTTCTGCCTGATGCCCAGCGGGAGATGAAGCGGCGGTCAGAGCTGTATGATCGCTCAGTGATGTTCAGACTAAGGGGGAGATGAGAACAAGGAGAAGAAAAGGGTGAAGAGCACATTTGCTTTCCAGCCCCTTGATCACCTGCGCTGCCCTTTCCCCAGTGTTCTAGACTTCCAGCTGCAGAGGAGATGGGAAGCGACTGGAGGAACTGAAGTGATGGAACTCCTCACGGGAAAGGTGCTAAGCACATGGCGTGAGCTCGACGCGCAAGCTGGGCGTTAGACCTGAGCCCTGGGCGTGGTCTGCTGCTGTCCCCACGGGGCTGTGAGCAGGTGAAGCACAGGAAATGAGGTGGAGGGATGCTGTGCTGTGGACAGTATCTCCTCACCTGGGGGGGACAGGATAGCCTGCCTTTCTGCACACTTCCTTTTCTCAGGAGATAATCACAGAAGGGAAAGCAGTACCTTTGGGGGTCACATAGGTTACACTTGGCCTGACTATCTCTTTTATTCTTTGATATTGAAGGTTAAACCCAAGGGCGCCCCACCACTGAGCTTCCCCTGCCTCCAACCCTTTTTACTTTATTTTGAGACAGATTCTCCCTAAGTAAAACGGGAACTGGCAACACCCCATCTCAGCCTCCCTCAGTGTTTGGCTTATGAGGCATGTGCCAGCCCACCTGCATTTGACTTCCTCTTAAGCAGGCGTCCCCAAGCCCTAGGCTTGGAGTACCGGTCTGTGGCCTGTTAGAATCCAGAGCACACAGCAGAAGGCCAGCAGGAGGTGAGTGACCGAAGCTTCCTCTGTACTTCATCGGCTCTGCGTGGCTGGCATTACTGCCTCAGCTCCACCTGCTGTCAGACCAGAGTCTCTTGGGAGAGCAAAGCCTGCTGTGAACTTTGTATTGCATAGGAGGAGAAGGATCTGGCTTGTGGGATCCTCCTAATCACCCTGAAACAACCAACCCATCATCCATGGAAAAGTTATCTTCCATAAACCATGTTCTGGTGCCTGAAAGCCTGGGCACCTCTGCTTTTAAGGGCTTGGCTGGTATAGCCCGCAGCTCCTTTCTTGAGAGAAAAGAGTGACCCTTCCCAGTCTCCTCACCAGGCACCTCTGCAGAGCGCTCCTGCAGGCTGTGTCGGTGCTGAGGGTTTCACATGCTCACCAGCGAGCATTCTGTACAGCACTCTCCCTCTCCCTGAGGAACAAGCAGACAACCCGCCCTTAGGAATACACAGGCCACTTCAGGCCACAATCAAGGCCTCATTTCCAAGGTTTCTCTTCTGAAACAACAATGCACACAGGCAGCTTCCCGTCGGAGGCAGCCCCAGGGCACCACAGCAGCAAGGGCTGCTCTTCCTGAGTCCAGCTCCTCACGGATATAGCGGTGTGGGGGGCAGGCAGACGGGGCTGGGCAAGATGCTGCAGGCACAGGGAGGCTGCCCTGCTCCCCAGAGGATCCTGTGTCTCTGTCTGAGCTGGGGGATGGGACCCAACTCTTCTACTTTTCACTGCTTTCATGTCCTACCCCGAAACCTCTTCACTGGTCCACTTCCTCCCTGGAGACTGAGTATTTACACGGAGGACCCGAGATGTGCCCAGTGAGTTCATGTCAGGGTTTCATCCGGCTAAATTTCTCCCCACAGGGCCTCTGGGGTCACAGCCAGCTGGCACCATCTCCCTGGGTCCTGGACCCTCCTTTCCGGCTGCCACATTTGGATTTGTTCATTTGTTGACAAGAAATTTGGAGGTAAATTCTAGGTGGAATAAACTCTCTCCTGATTTATGTAAATCAGCTCCAAATGCAGACCCAAAGTTCTGAGGTAAGGCTGGGGTGAGGCTGGGACAAGCCATGTCGTTTGAATTTAAATTTCCAAGTGTTTCCCAGGGGTCAGTGGGCAGCTGGTATCTAGTGGACGGTATAGGCCAGAGGCCTGGTTTTGGCTTGTTTTTCATCTCTTACTGGTTGGGTGATTCAGTTCAAGAAAGCTGACTGATCATTGCCTCATCTGTGAAAGGGAGATAATAACTCAAAATTCACAGGGCTGCTGTGAGAATTAAAATGTGATAATATTTGTAGAAGTGTTTTATACAACACCGCAAGCACGAGACATATTATTCGTGCTGGCTGGAGGCAGATGTCTTGACAGGAAATCTCTGGAGGTTCCTCTCAATATAAACATTCTAGGATTCTCCTGGCCACGGAGTTGGAGCAGAGATTAATGTCTGCAGCTGCTGGCTGCAACCGGAGAAGGCTGTCTTGGCAGGAGGCTGTCGTTCACCTCGATGACCACCAGGTGGCACCGCCTTTAAAAATCTCTCCCTTCCCCTGCGTGTTTGGATTCTTGGATGGCGACAAAGAGCGGAGAGGGCCAGAGTCAACGCGACAGAACCCTCCACAACGACAGAAGCCTTTCTCGGAGGATCAAAAGGACAATTGAATTGAAGATTAAACACCACACCCTTTCTTGTTGGTTCTCAGTTACCGCTCAGTAAAAATATGGTTCATTTCCCACGCTGTACGCACAGCATCTGTCCAGAAACCTTTTGGATCTTGAGACATTAAGATCACACTCCCTGAGGAGCAGAGCAGGAGGAGGAAAGCGCTTGCCGAGCTCCCTTTATTTTTCCTGACTGGACAAGCACCCGATCGCCCAGACAGCCCCTCTCTTCTAGACGGCCCTGCCTCCTCAGTTTCCCCCACAGTCAGCGGCCCTCCGGGCCCAGACAAGCCACGCAGCAAAAAGGCTCTGCAGCTGGGAGTTTGCGCGAAGCCGACAGCAGGAGGCCCTAGGAGGTCCGGAAGGAGGCCCACAGCGCACAGGGAGGACGGTCTTCAGCATGGACCTCGGGTTGGCTGCGGCCCCTGTCCACCTTCATTCCCTCTCTTGAGAAGAGATTTGAGTTAGGGGACCATGGAGATCGCAGTCAGACTACAGCGCTGTGCAGTCCCACGGTCACACGGGTCATCGGGTCCGGATGAACTTTCACCTGCCGCTGCGGTCCCTCAGGACACTTAGCTGTCCATCTGAGAGGCTGTGTCTGGTCATCACCCAACCCATCCATCCACAGGGATGAGCACGAGCTCCTGCCTTCCCTCTCCTGAGCTCCTTAGAGGGGTCCACGAGCCTTTCCGCCTGCTCACAATAGTCGGTGATGAAAACCCATTTATGTTCTTTTATCCCTCAGAGCGGACACGAAGGAACGGTGTTTACACACGTCTCTTGTGTCCAAGAGTCCTACTGAGTCATGGCGTTTGCTTCATGACTCTGTGGAGCCTGCACTCTCTCCTCCACCTGTCCTTCACGCCGGCCCTGGGCTCTGCACCCTCTCGTCACTTAGTAAACACAGCTGTCAGCCTTCTGACCTCACTGAGAGACAGAAGGACTTGCTCTGGGTGGGAGTCCCAGAATCCTGGTGTTCAGTGTACCTTAGTAATAGTAACAGTAGTAGCTGCTGTTCACTGAACAGCAAGAGGTAAGGACAGAGAGTCACACCCGCTTCATTAACTGCTGCATCCGAGAGGTGGACTAATGCTTGGGGCATGAGTGGTACTGGGTAAATATTTACTAAACAAATGACCGCTTATCCCTGGCTCTGTTTTACAGAGCACTTGCAAAGCATTATTCCTATTTTCATGCACTGAACTGGGGGAACCGATATTAAGAAAACAAAAGTAACTTGTGAAGTTCTCAGCTCTCACACGGGCAGTGCTGGGATTCAGGGGAGCACTAAAATCTACCTTAAGTCATCTCTGAAAACATTTGCTCCTTCTTTTGTTACTCATCTAAGGCAAAGAATGTGTGCTGGTTTTATGAACTTTTAGTAAGTAATGTTTTTCCTCAGGAGAAGAGAACAAAACCGACATTTTCCCAAGCCCCCAAATCTGGCATGAGGAGGTCAAACCTTCCCTTGCTGTGGAAGGCATCATGCCGGAGGAGCTGCTGTGCGCGTTGGACACTAGGTGGCGAGCAGCAGATGGGCGCACATCTCTGAGGACCTATGCTAGGATTAATTGAGGATTAAGCGCTTTGTCTGGGTCTTGGGGGATGGAGAGAGGAACTCAGAGACACACAGAGGAAAAGGAAATGGTCATAAAGAAAGGACCCAGGAGTGGCTGGTTGTCTCTCCACAAGGCCTGTATGTTCCCCACAGATGCTTGTAGAGCACATGTTCATGCCGTCCCCCTTTCCCAGCGGTGGGAATATGGACGTAGACCCAGCAGTCATCCCTGCTCAGCCCGTGCCTGTGGCACCAGCACATCACTGCAACAAGCGGATGCCAGTCTCCCCTGGTCCCTCTAGCCAAAGAGAGGGAGATTTCTCAGAAGGGCTTGTGGGGATCTTCCTAGGCCTAACAATTAAGAATTGAGTTCCCCTTTCTTCACTCGCATAAATCACACACATCTTGCTTTTGTTCCACCTTTCTCCTTCTTTTTTCTAGTCCTTCCTAGAACGGGAAAATAGGCCTGTGCAGGACAGGAGTGTGCAAACCAAATCCGTTTCTACACCTTTCTCTGATTAGAGGTGCACAAGGAGAGTTGTCCTGTACCCATGGCCTACGTTCTTCAGGGAATTGTAAACCTGGTGTTGAAAGAGACCTTAGGGATGATGGATTTTAACTCCTCTGTTTTACAAATAAGTCTCCTGAAGCCTAGCGAGGGAATGAGATGACTTTATCAAGGTCACAGTGACAGTTTGAGTAATGGACCTAGACCTTGGGTCTCATATTTCCTAATCCACAGTGGCACAAAGGCAAGCCTCCCAGGGATGTGCACAAAGAAGGAGGAGACTCCAGGGGCAGACGGAAGTGGGAGTGTCCTCGGCACGCTGGGTGTTCTCTGTGGAATTCGCCACGGTGCAAGCTGGTTTTCCGTTAAAATAAGGAGCCAGTGTTCTCATATGTCCCTTCCCAGAGGTGTTTACTTCCACCTAGCAGGACCGTAAGACTGCAAGAGTGTCAGCAGGTGTGCCCGGCCACAACAGCCCACATCTGGGTGTTACCCCCGCCATCGCGAGGGTCTTGGAGTTGCCAACATCTTCACACCTGAAGCTAATCTCCGAAGTCCACTGTCTGGTCCTTCCCTCTGGTCTCACCTCTAGTGACACAACTTTGCCTCATGGATCAAGTCTAGTGTCAAAGACTGGCTCAACGTCAGCAGCCACTGCTAAATGACTTCTTGTCATATTCCAGATAAGGTCCCTGTATTGCACACTCCCAGGGGCTTGCCATCCTGTGAGAGGGAAGGAAGTACCTCTGGGAAGTGTGCTTCCTCTCACTTGTCCCCCAGCCCTATGAGTAATGTGAGTTCTGGGTGATGGGTGCTAAGTATATCCAGTTCTCCTCCTGTGCCACACAGTGTGAGATCATATCACCCTTGGAGTTCAGCACAGCCTGTTAGAGGAAGGGCAGGTATACAATCCACGGGGCACCCTCCTCTTTGCACTCAGGTGGGTAAGACACAAGAGCAGAGAAGCGACAGGAGCTGTACCATAACCCAGCTATCTTGACTTAGCTGGGGGTATTCACCCCATTTTATACAGCAGCACACTGAGGCTCAGAAAGATACCACAAGCTGCTCAAGTTTACTCATCTGGTGATTACAGAGCAAGGATTTACCCTCAAACCCTGGTGTGGTTGGTTTCAAAGCCTGTGAATTTTTACCACAGAGCGGAGTCTACTGATTCAGCCTAGGCCTCAGTTGGCCTCTCTGACTTCATTAATGCTTCTAGCAGTGTTTCCTCAAATGGGCAGCATTTGTCTTGCTTGAGTTCTACTTTGCTTACAGTTTTCACTGACTGAAACCACCAAGGTAATCTTTTATCTCTCAAATTAATGGAAGAAAGTACTAGAAGTATGGAACAAGGACCTTTGTCTCAAACTGCTTGCAAATTCTGGATCTGCCTGGACCTCAGGATCATACATGTGGCTGTGTGGACTGGGGCAGGCAAAAGAGGAGCAGGGCAGGGCTACAAAGGTCTTCACCCGCTAACCCCAGGAGTCCTGTGGGTGAGTCCTGCAGGTGTAACTTTTGGAGGCATTTTAATTTCTGCTCTGAAACTCACTCTTCAGCATGTATCAGGAGAAACCATCTCCAGCTTGTTGTAGGGTAACTCCACTCTGGAACTTGTTAAGCCAACTTGCTCACTATAAGAACTCTTCTGTTTTTTCTGTTCCCTATGATACAAGGCATGGCCCAGCTCTGTCCTGCACAGGAGCTCCCAAATGACAGAAAAAACAAACAAACAAACAAAAACCATCCAAAAGGACAGATAAAATTCATCTGAAGACCCCACCCTTCCACCGCCTACTCAGGTTAGGTTCTAATTTCCCATGGCACTGCTCACTCCCTTGAACCATTTCCCAGCATTGATATTTACAGAAAAATAATAAACATAATCCACATTGGCGCATGTATTGATCTCCAGATTCCACTGACATTTACGAATAAATGATGGATTGCCTTTTTTTGTGAGGCTGGCTGAGCTGACCTCTGTGGCCTGTACATAATTTACTTTTGATTAAAGGAGTGCTTCAACATCGAGATTCTGTTTGGGAGCATGAGGCAGGATCAATACGTTTATGACACAAACTTTCAAACAATGTACTTGGAGTGAGCAGTCTCTGCAGTTAGTTCATCTCAGGAGTGGAGGAGGGGCAGGGACAGCAAAGGTCTGGCATTTCCGAGAGCTGGGCGTGGGGCGTGGTATGGACTCTGAACACAGAGTGGCTTTGCTGTCTTGATCCCAGCTTGGGCTGCTGTCAGGGAAGACAGTGGTAAGGAATATTAAGGGCCAGAGTCCCTCTCAAACACTCCTAAAGGAAAAGAAAAAGAGGGATAGAAAAGGCAAGCCTTTGACGAGGACCTGGGGTTTTCTTATCCATTATTTAGCACATTTCCAGCCATCCTGCAGTAGAAGAATTTATTGCACAGACTATATTGTTTGTTTGCAAGTATTTGAATTTGAGTACTTTTAGATAAAAGCATCTTTGTTCTATACTTTGCCACAATCTTCACTGTTCCTTGGCACCTCACACTGACCTGTTTTAGTAACTTTTGCCTCTGCCCTTTCACTAAGGCACTGGATGTTGTCATTCTTGCTCAAATATGACTATTTTGGTGATGTTCTTTCTGAATGTCTTCATCCAAAAGCTTCCCTCTTTTTTCTTCCTTTGTCACTGATTAGCTACGAGATAATAAAAGCTAAAGTGTATGAAATATATACTTATATCTCCAACAGGCCTCTGAGGGAGATAATGTCCTTGTCCTCATTTTTAAAAGAAGAAAATAGAGGCTTGATAAGATAGCACCACTGGCCCCTGGAGGCACTGTGTCTGAACCATGTGTCTCATCCCCAGTTATTTTACTATACTAGCTTGATACTTGCCATGTTAATAATTAAAGCAGGGTCCCCAAGCCCTGGGCATGGACTGGTATCCACCCTCAGTCTGTGAGAAACCAGGCCTCATAGCAGAAGATGAGAAGTGGGTGCGTGAACAAAGTTTCATCTGTATTTACAGCTGTTTCCCATTACTCCCATGATCACCTGAGCTCTGCCTCCTTGCAGATCCTGGTGTTAAATTCTCATAGGAGCACAAACCCTACTGTGAGCTGCACATGTGAGCAATCTAGGTTACATGGAGCTCATGAGACTGTAATGCCCAATGGTCTTGGGTAGAGCTGAGGTCATGATGCTAGCTATGGAGAGCAGCTGCAAATATAGATTAACATTAGCAAAGTTTGACAGCAAAGAGACCATTATAATTATTTGCAGAGTAATATCAAAACACTATTAGTGGTGGCAAGTGAGAAATAAGCTGCAACTGGTGGAAGGCTTTGCAGTGGCAAGTCAGTTGATTATTTCAATTGTTCAGCTGCTTTTGGTGGCAGGGTCCATCAGAATCTGACACTTATTTTAGTCCACATGTGGCCTGCTTATTATTTTATTTTCCACTTCTGTCTGTTCACTTGTCTTACTCATAGTTTGTGTAAGCCTAAAGCTAACCCTAGTTAAAATTAGTAAAAGCTAAACATCACTGGACAGCTTGTTTGAAAAGGGGGAAGATCCAAAGATGAGAGAGCAGAAGACTCTAAAACCACCAACAAAAAGAAATTTGCATTGAAAAAATTCAAGGAATCCTATTGAAATCCCAGATCTTTTGCAATAGGGGATTCACATCCTCCAAGCCTGCTTTGTATAATACATGACAGCTAGCTAGCCAGTGAAACTATGAGACCTTGAAAACTGCCTTGCTGTATGGAGACCCACACACTCCTCATCACAAGAAAAGCTTAACTGAACAAAAAGAAAAGCAATTGTTGAAGGCCACCAATTCATCACAAGTGTCTGTATGGAGAACAGCATTCTTAATGGCTAACTGCATTGCTAAAGCTAAGGAGCCCATTACTATTGGTGAAGAGTTTATCCTGTCTGCTACTAAAGATATTTGTTATGAAGTTTTAGGAAAGGCTGCAGCTCAAGAGTTGGCATGTCCTCTTCTTTTGGCTAATATCACAACTAGATCAATTGATGAGATAGAAGCTGCTACTGAGGCACAATTTTTAGAAGGGGTTAATTAGTCACCATGGCAGGCAGTCCAGGCTGATGAATCTACCTTTGTTGTTAACAGCACAATAATGCTTGATTTTTTTGAAGGATGTGCATGAGGACGTTAGGTCCATTTTTATTGCCCACTAATACTACAGAAGCAGAACTATTCAAGTTTTGCATGATTACCTATCAGAAAAATCACATTGGTCATTTTCAGTTGATATATGATCAGACACAGTGGCTACCATGCCTGGACAGCTTCTGATTTCACTACTCTGGCCAAAGAGGTTGATTTTAAACGTAAGCCTGGACATTGCATCATTAAGGAAATGCTGGGCAAGCAAATAGTATCACCTGAACATAGCATTTTCAGGATGTGATTAAAATTATCAACCATGGCAAAATACACATCCTTAATTTGTGTCTGTTTGTGCAGCTCTATGAGATGGATGCAAAGCCCTTGTGTCTTTGCTTGTATACAAAAATGAGCTGATTTTCTAAAGGTAGATCACTGGCCAGGGGCTTTGTGTTGTGAGAGCTACTCCAGAGGTTTCCTTCAGAAAAAGTCACCACTGGCAGCACACTTCAATGACACAAACTGGGCTGCAAGATTGGCTTACTCATTTGACATATTGAACCAGCTCAACAGCTCAATTTGTCACTTCAGGGGAGAATCATGCTGTGTTAAAGTCGGCAAATAAAAATGGCTGCATTCGAAGCCTAACTCAAATTGTAGGGCAATGAGTGAATATGGGGATTTTGATATATTTCAAACATTAGAAAAGATTTTGAAAGAGTTCTTTGTCCCAGCTGGTGCATGAACACCTGCCTTGGCTTTCAAAAGAGCTTGATCATTGCTTTCCAACCACAAAAGATGCCTGAACTGGGGAAGAATAAACTGTCGCACTTTTGTGAATAACCCAGGTGAATCCACTTTGTTCATACTAGAAGAGAATCAACTACTTGCAAATAATGGAGATTGCAAATAACAGAGGCCTTAAAAGCATATCTGAGGTGACTTTAAATATTCATACTTTTTGGATTAAGATCAAGACAATATCCTGAGATTGTCCTCAAACACTGAAAAGTCTGTTTTTATTTCCAACATACTATTCTTTGGAGCAGGTTTATCTGCAGTGCCATCAACCAAAATGACATCACGAAGTAGACTGGAAATAAGAACACACCTCTGATGTCACTGTCTTCCAGGTGGTTCACAAGCAAAAGCATTTTGTTTTTGTTCTTAAACTCTACATTGAGTGATAAGCATGACTGTGGGCCATCTTTCCTGCACAAATACAAAGGTGGTCATCTTTCCAAAGTCATAGAACAAATTAAGTTTATGAACTGAGGTACCACTGTATATTCAATGTAATACAAGGAGAAATAAATGCGCAAAAATAGTAGTGTGTTTGAATAATCTTAAAACCATCCCTCCTCCACTAGTCCATGGAAAAATTGTCTGCTATGAAACTGTCCCCTGGATGCCATACCAGACTTGGAACTGGTGAGTGAGAAAATAAGGTGCACTCAGGCAGGAACCCTGTTTATACACCACCAGAGCCACAAAGCCAGCACCACCGGAATCCATATGCTGGAACTGTGGACTGATGTAGCTGAAGTTCAAGGGAGGCCCAGCCCACCATATCCAATTGGTGGATGGACGATAACCAATAGATCTGGTCCCCATCTGGATGGAATCTGCACCCCTGAGTTGGCAGGGAGGTGACAGGAGGAAGAGAGTAGAGAATGCTGAAGTAGAGCCCACATTATTCAATATGCAGAGCCTACTAGTTATGTCTACACTGACCCGGCAGAATGGACACACTTTTCTCACTTGTACTATGTGCTGTCTGGGCTAATGGTGGCCTAGAAGGAGCTTTAGGTGATCCAGACAAGTAGGAAGCCAGTTGGGGTGGAATGAAGTCACTGGCAGTGACTAAAGGACCTATAGCTCAGACCCGAGAGCTTCCCTTTTGGGGGACAGTTGGCATGCGGCAATTTTGCCCTAGTTACAAAAGAAATGAGTTTTATGCCCACAGCCAAAGTAGGTAGTTTATCCTATTTGCTATTATTAGTTTCCCATATTTTCCAATTCTTCACTTTTTGTTTTCCATGGTAGAGCCTGTCTACAACCAAATATTATTTTTCTTACTGAGCACCCTGCTTTCCTTTTTACCTTCAATAAGTATTTATCATACCTCTATTGAGTCCCAGGTACTACACTGGCACTGGGCAGAGAATATTAAACAGATAAATCTGCTCCTTGTCTTTGTGGAACTTGCAATCTAATGGGAAAGGGGAGATGGCCACATTTATTAATGATAATTTTAAAATTGTTTTTCAGGACAATAGAAACTCATATTTTCCATTTATTGTTTGATTACTGTGCATCCAGAATTTTAGTCAGCACCTTTAAAGCATTATCTCACTAACCTTTCCAAAATGCTATAAACTAGATAATATTTCCAGGTACTTCATCCTATTGTAAAAAGATGAAAAGCAGTTAAAGCTTTTTCTCCCTCAAGTTTCCCACTCACTATTAATTAGAACTGTAACATAGTCTTCTGTATGTGCTTGAGTTTCAATGCCAGTGTACCTCCTTTACCTCTTTTTTCTTTGGAAATAAGCCTGAGAAACTTCAGCATCCAAGCCACTCTTGCTCCCAAAGCCACAGCTCTTAACTCCGAGGTCCTGCATCACTTCCCCTGGCTACCTATGGTGCTGTAGGAGCCATCAACTATGTTTCTTCTCAGAGCTGGGCCCAAACCCACCCCTGCATGGGTTCCCTCTACAGGGTGGAGCCCTGCTAGTATGCACTCAGTAACGGTGATGCCCCGTGGCTGCTCTCTGCCACACGGCCATCTTCCCTTGGCATTCAGGACTTAATACTGCAGCTGCAGCCATCGTTAAAGTAGAAGTTAGGCTTCCATCTGCAAGGTTTATGACTCCCAGTTCTGCAACTTCCTTATAGGAGTATCGTTCATTTGTGCTGAGCAAGAAAATGGTGACTGGCAGAGGCACTGTTGAAATGTAACATGTGCACCACTGCTGTGAGCAGGCCCCAGCGGTAGCCCAGCACTTCCCCACTGCTCACCCTACTGGCAGAGCTGCCTTTCCTCTGGTAAGGTCTGGGAAGACATCTTCCTGAGAGAAGTCTGGCAGGAGGGAGGGAGTTAAAGAACTAACACAATGGATGGACAGCATGTAGCAGATCCTGTGTTGGGGACTTACATGTATTGTCTTCTCTGTTGCTTACAAAGCACTTGGAAGATGACGTAGTTGCTATTTTAAAAACTTGAAAACAGTCTTAGTCAAGTTTGTCCCAGATCACTTGATTAACTAGAAAAAGAGATGTTAGCATCGGGACTGACTAAAGAGCTCTGATGTCCCCGTCACCACGACCAGGTGGAGCTGGGCCTGGTGACATGGCCCACGTGGCCTCGTCTGAGCTTCTCATAATGTGGGGGATCAGACCAACAGCATCACTTGCTAGAAAGGCACATCCTCGAGGCCCATTCCAGACCATGTGTTGGGATTTGCTCAGCCATCCAGTGCCATTCAATCCTCCAGGGGGGCTTGAACTGGAGAACTGGGGCCCATTCTCGTGCTCTGAAGCCCCAGGAACATTCATCATAATGCTCAGACTATGAAGATTAATAATATTAGTAAAAGTAGCAAACTTCCTCTGTTTGGAAATTGTACTTTGCTGAGAAGATTCTATCTGGCCTAGAAAGTTGAAGGTTGGTTCTTTACATTATCCCAGAGAGGGGGATGGTGAAGTGGACTGTGCCTTCAGGTTGAAGAACGGAGGCTCCCAGGACCCTGAGATCAGAAACTCAGAGAACAGGGACCAAAGATTAAGATTCAGCCAGTGGAATTTTAGTGGTTTTTGTAAAATAAGACATATAGGTCCAAGAAAAGCTAATGTGAATCCCATGAGTTTCTGAGACTCAGAAAAGTGACTATGCTTTCCTCTCCTTCCTTAGGTTTTTTTTCTTCCTGAATACTTTAAAATTTTTATTTTATTAGTACATGTTTGCTCTACATAATTACATTCTTTGTGGGTAGCTGGAACATGTACATGAAGCATCTTAATTTTCACTCTGCGCCATCTCTTGGTTTTCTTCCCACATGAAGATCTCTCTCCATTTCCCATTATCTCTCTTTTATTGTGTGATTTAATTTTTGTGTATGGTGACTTTATCACATAAGAGAAGCTGCATAATGTTTTAACTTGTGTGTTTGCTTTAGTTCACTTAATATTCTAGTTTCAAGGGGCACCTGTTTTCTTACAAGTGACTCAAGTTCATCCTTTATAACAGAATAGTATTCCATTATGTATAAGTGCCACATTTTGTTGAAATTTTAAGTGAAATCATCTTCTAAATGCCAGCCTCATTTTCTCACTAGCTGGATCAATGGAAAAGGATTCGACTGAGTTTGGTCAGGGTGCTGAGAATCGGTATGTAGTATCTAAGGGCTTGGCAAGAGAGGGATTGGCGGAGTAAGAATGAGGCACCTCAAGTATCCTGCTTCTTTACACATGGGGCTTTTTCCCATTAGTTTTTCTTTCTTTAAAGTGTGTCCACGTTCTAAGCATGCATGTATGTGTATGTGTGTGTGTGCACACACATGTGCTCATGCAAGAGTGTGTTATAGGGTGAGGTTAGGGACATGGAGAATGTTTGTACTTCACGCTGAGCTGTGTTCTCCTGAAGCTGAACTGGATAGGGAAAGTGAAACCTTGGGGCCTGGATTTAAGGAAAAGCCATGTGTCCATCTATGGATACATAATTTATTAAGGAGATGACCAATTACAATCACATCAAATATAAGCTTGAATTCAGCAATGTGCAATATTATGAATTCCTCCCATCTCTTTGAAGCCTTGAAAGATGTCACAGGGTGGCACGCAGGTTTAGGGGAGTGTGTAACATGCCAGCCTGTCTTGCAGCGTGCTTGGAGAGTGTTGACTTCTTTTCAAAGGTACAGGTGACACACTGCCCAATCCTTTATCAGATATTTTCAATGGTACCACTATCCATAAAGAACAAAATATCTTGCACCACACCCATTCTATGCCTTGCATAATCTGGTCCTTGATCCCACCCTGGGTTGCAGCTGGACGAGGTAACTCCCGCCCGACCCCAGATACTTTTGCCTGTTTTCTGCACTTCTCTAATGCTACTTCCTAAGTCTGTCTATCCTGCCTGTCCTTTTCTCCTGTCCACTGAAACGCTGCTCACTTGTCCAGGTCCCCCTGAAATGCCACCTCTGTGGGAGGCTTTTGTTCCTGCTCTTTCCAGCAGAACAAATGGTTCTGTCATTCCATCTCTGTTATTTGACTTCCACCTTCGCCTTCTAGATTTCATGTAGGCAGATCATTAAACTCATCCAATACCCAAGTTTGTTTATTTGCATTACTCCTTCCTGGATGTGCTGTGTAGGGAAGCGGGCTAATGAAAGTCCCCCCTGCACAGTACAGATACACCTTCCTTCCTCCCCTTTCCATGTTAGTCCACAGTAACGGCCACCCTGCTGCACTCTGCCTCTGGCTTGCTTAGCCTGTGGCCAGGTGGCACCCTTCCAAACGGAGAGCTCCTGAGTGAGGGGTCATGATATTAGTGTCAGTTCCTCAAAGGCATTGCAGAGAGCCTGGAAGACAGATTGGTATTGTGGATGTGCTTGCTGGATTTGTACTTCTGTGCATTCCAGATCTACCTTCGCACCACAGGGCATGCTTTTCTTTGCTCGTTTGCTGACCTCCCAAATTGTCCCAGCATAGTTTTCTCAGGTGATGGGAGGGAGCTGGGGGATTCCCTGTGGTTTGTTATACTGTCCATATTTTCAGTTTCTTCCCCGTAAATGCATATAGACATCACCATCTTTTCTCTACTTTATTAACAGACTCAGTTTATGGCTTGCTTTGGACATGGGTTAGGAGTGGATATGAAATGAGCCTTCCCAGAAAGAAGTAGTAAATGCACATGAGCATTAGTCTCAGATAATTCCACCAGGTCTCAGACAGTGACCCTTCCTTTAGCCTGGCTTCTGGTGGAAAAGATCAGCAAAGCAACCCCAAGAGCTCATGAAACACAGATGCAAGAACTGTTGCTCCCGTAGGCCCCCATGAAATTGGGACGCGTGCCCCAGCAGAAACTGACCGGTCCACATCTGCATATCCCCATCCACAGGCCTTGATCCGGTCCCAGGCACTCAGACTTCTCAGGCCTTCGCTCCCAAATTCCTTTCTCTCAGAGATTTGCTTTGTAAGACTCTACACCTAAATGGCAGTATATACTGTAACTAAATGTGACCATAAAGAGGGAAAAGTTATAATGTTGTTTTAGAAAATTGTTGTTCCCATTACCTACCTTATTGCCATATGTTCTAATCTAAAGCACCACTATATGGGAAATTACAGTGACACAAAGATGAAGTGATGTGCTGGCTAACGATACCCCCTAAATATTTATTTTTGCTCCCTCCCCAGTGGTGCCCACATGTATAATTGATGCCAGCTTCCTCAATTAGAAGTCCGGGGCATAAAGAAAATGAAGACAAGGCTGTTTGCATTTCTGGAGCCTGACAAGGAAAGATGAAAACCTTTTATGAGTTCTCCCCCATCATCTGTGGAAAGCAGCACTCTCATATTTCATTTTCTCAGCAAAAAATAGTGTTTGCATTATTTGGAGAAAATCATTACGAATGTAACTAGTCAGCGGCTGAGGTAGGCCCTGCTGCATTACCATTTCTGAGTTACGTTTTGTATTTGGCTCTCTTATATGCTCTTCTTTCTTTCGAGATTGTGCATCAGAAAAGGGGTAAAACACAGTAGCTCAAGTGAGCTGGTGGCGATGTGGAGAAGCAAGTCTTGTAAACTGGGAATGGGACCTGTGAACTGAGACTTCTGGGAGTGGGCACCAAACAAGCAAGACCTTCATTAATCATAGACACCCCCACCTTCCCCACATACCTCCTGTATCACTACTCTAGGCACACTTTGAGGGGCAAAAAGGCTCTCCAAAGGGAAATGGGCATTTCTCATGGTTTGCTTACACTGTCTCGGAGGTCAATGGCCTTTTGCTGCTGTGCATGTCGGAAACAGATGAGGGCCTGGTGTGGAAGAGGAAGGCACTGTAGCATTGCGTGGGGCCCAAGTTGGCGTTAGGGTCACAGGGAACTGGTTTCAAACTCCAGGGCTTCCCCAGGCCACAGTGCTGCTGCACAGTCTCTCTGGGGCTCAGTTACTGTGTGCAGACCACAGAGCAGTGATTAAGATGCTGGGAGGTGCTGGGAGGTGCACCTGACTCACAGGGCACAGCAGGTATTAAATCAGTTTGTTGGCTTTATTACTTCATAGTGGTATAGTGAGTGGAATTTTGAGGTTTTGTTGTTGCTTGATGGGATTTCTTTGATTTGTTAAAATATTTTATTTAGTGTTCACTGGTAAATTGTAATTGTTTATGCGTATGGGTATAAGGCAATGATTTGAGTATGTTTGCATTAGAGGAAGGTTTGGTTAAGTTATCAACATATTCACTGCCTCTGCAATTTATCATTTTTATGGTGAGAATGTTAACATAGACTTGAGCAATTCTGAAATGTACAGTAGTTATTAATGGTGGTCACTAGGTGATGTAATTGACCACTGCAACTTATCACTCAGCTGTAGCTGAGACTTTGTACCCTTTGCTCGGCATATTCCCTTTTCCTGTCCTGCCTCCCTGTGCTGCTTTGGTAGCCACCTTTCTACTCTATGTCTATGAGGTCAGCCTCGTTAGATTTCCATGTACAGGTGATCGTCTAGTATTTGTCTCCTACGATTGGCTTGCTTCACTTAGCATAATGTCCTACAGTGCTACCCACATTGTCCCAAACAACAAAATCTCCTTTGAAAAGGTGATATTGGATCCATTATGTGTACACCACATTTTACAACCCATACCTTTATTGATGGGAACTTAGTTTTTTACCGTATGTTTGCTATTGTGAATAACGCTGAGGTGGGCACTAGATTGTAGATGACTGCTTCTTATTTCATGTAATACAAGTAGATATTAATACAGGAAATATAAAAAGCACTCCTCCCCAAAAACCAAAATTTTATAACCAAGTAAATAGAGTCTAAAAACAGTTAATAAGCTGCATATAAAGAGTGGCCAAGATGTTACTCACAGTATAGATCATTGACAAAAATCTCTCTTAAAAGAAAAAGCAAATAAAAGAACAAAACTTTTTTTCAATGAGCAGAAAAACTAGCAGTATAAATGAAACAAGCTGGTATATATCTTAAAATGGAATAGATAATTTGGAGAATTATTTGAACTTTAAGACAGAGAGAGGAAAGAGAAAGAGAAAAAGAGAGAGAGATTATCTTGAGTTTTTCATATGAGAGAGACCATGTAATATTTAAGCTTGTGTATCTGACTCATTTTACTTAACATTTTGGTCACAAGTTGCATCTATTTATGTAAATACCTTATGTTTATCTTTCTTTAGGGCACCATAGTATTCCGTTATACATAAATACCATACTTTCCTTATCCATTCATCTGTAGATGAATATATATGCTATTTCCAAGATCTAGCTACTATAAATTGTGCTGCTATGAACATGAATATATACGTATTCTTGTAATATGATTGATACAGCAAGTGAGTTCATCAAGAATAGCATTCAAAAGGGACTGAAGAGCAGGAATGAACAAAGATTTATTGAGCCAGCGGATGGGCAGTCTCTAACCAGGAGCCAGAGAAGATGTCTGCACCGATTTGGGTCTCACCTTCAGTTTAAGTACATTTTAGGTTTCCATAGTAACCATTACCTCATTTTTGGGAATCTTACAAGAGTGTCGCACAAGTATCACAAAGTTTACTTCTCCCAGCTGGTTAGACAGTGAACTCCAAGTAACCATTGCAGTTTAACTTTTAGCTCTCTTCCCATTGTGTTCTGTTTGTTCCCATTTTATGACTCTGTTCTGCTTTAAATGAATTAATAACTAAACAAGATGAAGGGCTCAAAAGTGGGGGTCAACTACAGCTTAAGTGAACTTTAAGTGGCTTCTAATATGGAGTTAAAAACATTGCCTTATCATAATGACCTTAACTATTTTGGGAAAATAGCTGGAATGGGGAGAGCTGGATCAAATGGAATTTCTTTTAACTTTTTAAGGAATCTCCACACTGATTTCCATTGTGTCTTACTAGTTTACATTCCCACCAAAAGTGCAAAAGAGTTCCTTTCTTCCCACACCATCACCAACATTTTTTATTACTGATAAGTCACAAGGCATCCTGCCCTCTCATGGGAAAACTTTAATTCAATATTTCTTTCCTTTCCTTACCTGTTCCACTTCAGTTCCCCTTGGCCACAAAAGCTAGCCCCACTTTCATCTGCCTTGGTAACTCCCTCACTTGGGTTGTTCTCACTGACACCACCCCTCCACCCCCACCCCCACCCCCATTCCCACTCAGGCTGTTCTGGTCTGCAGACACCCACCCTGAAAAAGAGTCCAAAAGCCTATGCTTTTCTCAGCCTGCTGCTGCCTTGGTCTGCTAGGCAGCTTGTTACTCCACTCCCCTCAATGAAGACTTCTTTTGTGTCAGAAGATCTGGTCTGGTTCTGTGTGGGTCTCGTTTCTATCAATTATTTTTTTTATGATAGACATTTTTTCTAGGGTATATAGAATCTCAGTGCAGTTTTAACTTGCATTTCTCTAATGGCCAATGATGTTGAATGTTTTTTCATAAATTTATTGGCCATTTGTATTTCTTCTTGTGAGATGCATCTATTTACTTTGCCCATTTACTTTTCCTATTTAGTTGCCCATTTTTGATTGGGTCTTTGATATATGACAGAGGAAAGACAGTCTGTTGTTGAGAAAATTGGATAGCTATATGAAGAAGATTAAGTCTAGGCCCATATATATCACCACACACTAAACTAAATTCAAAACGGATCATATATCTAAATATTCAGATCACCTAATTTGAGACAACAATATGTATTAAAACAACTATTGTTAATTTCCTATCACCTCGTTTTGAAATTCTGTATTGTTTTTATTGTTTTGATTTTGCCTTTGTATTTGTTTTTTTCTTTTCTTTTTAAAATAAAAAATAAAAAAAGAAAACAGAGACACTTAATGTGCTGGAAGAGAAAACAGGTAAAATTCTTGTAGATATATGTGTAGGCAAGAACCTTTTGAACAGAACCCCAGCGGCATAAGAAATAATACTGAGGATAAACAAATGGGATCATAACAAATTTAAAAGCTTACAACAAACAGAGTGAAGAGAAAACCTACAGAATTGGAAAAAATCCTGCCAGATAATCCTTGGACAGAGGACTAACATCTAGAAAATATAAAAAAATGAAAAAAAAAATAGACATGCCCAGAATAAGAGTGTGGATGTCTTTGATATACATTATTTCATGATCATAAGTGAAATTACTAGGTTATATGGTAGATCTATTTTTGCCTTCTTGAGGCATTCCATACTGTTTTCTGAAATGGTTGTACTAGTTTTGCATCCAACAATCATTATTTGCAACTTTTACAACAAAGATATTAAAACACTCAATGCAAAGGACGGTTTCTTCAATAAATAGTGTTGGCAAAATTGGGGATCTACATGCAGAAGAATGAAATAGTTAAAATATACAAAAATAACTCAAAAGGGATAGATCTTTAAATGTATGGCCTGAATCTGAAAGCCTTAGAAGGAAGCAGTGCATGTGTGTGATGGGGAGATACTACCAACCATTGGTCTGGGCAATGATTTCTGAGATAGGGCTCCAAAAGCAATGGGAAGAATAGCAAAAATAGACAAATGTGATTGCATCAGAAGAAACATTAAGATATTGCACAACAAGGAAAAAAATGAGTGAAGAGTTAATACCCTTCTGATAGAAAATATTTGCAATTCATACCTCTGATAGGGGCTAATATTCAACATCTATAAGGAACATAAGCAATTTAATAGGCAGGAACCAGCCCAATTTTTAGAGATGGGCAAAGGATATGAATAGAAATTTTTCAAAAGAAGATACATAACTTTCTAATAAATACATGAAAAAAATCCCCAGCATAACTAATCATCAAGTAATACAAACTAAAACTGCAATGAGACCTCACCCTAATTTCATATGTACTAGCGAGCTACTATCCAAGTGACAAATGATAACAAATATAATTTGTGTCTGGATATTCCCCCCCAAAGCTTCGTACGGTCATAGGGGTGGGAGTTTTGGAGGCAGCTGAATCTAGAGCTTGTGATTTTCTAGGGCTGTGATTGGAAGTGTGAAAATTATCTCTGCCCTAGTGCGAGTAGCGTGAGTATAATATAAGGGAGAAAAGGAGGCTTGATCCTCTCCTCTTGTTTCTGCTGCCTTCCGGCTCCCCTGAACTGTTGCCTCTTTGCCGTGCTACCCTGCTTTAGAGCTAGCTGACTACGGACTGAAACTGCCCAAAACTGTGAGCTAAGTAAACTTTTCTTTCCTTAATTTTGGGCTTCAGGTATTTGGTCTCAGCAATGAGAAAATTAACTAAGACAACAAAAGTGGCTGAGGATGCAGAGGGTACTCCTGCAAGTTTTATTTGTTTTGCTGGTTTTCTGGGACAGACACTTGCCATGTTCCAGGCTTGTCTTAGAACTCACTGTCTGTCCAGGCTGGCATAAAACTAGAGCTCCTCCTGCCTCACTCTCCCTGGCACAGCCTTACAAGGGTGTGTCACCAGGCCTACTTTGTTCTGTTCTTCAGCAAAAGCAAAAAAGTACTTGGTTATCGCACAGCACCTTGTGGTAACTTCAATTTTAGCACTAATTTCCCCTGAAACATAACGATGAACCTGCCCACCTCTTGCATTCAGTGCTAATCCACCCAAAGCAGAAATTCTTTTTGTTTCCTCTAGTAACTCGAGCAGTGTCTAGAACACAGCAATCACACAGTAAATTACTTGTAAATGAATGGTGAAGGAATTAGGAGTGGTCTTAGCTACTGAACACTCACGGATAGCGCTGGAGCTGATGGTTGAAACCAGGAGGCCATGGCGTCAAATTCCATGCTGCTTCCACTTTAGCAACTTGAGCCTCTTGAAGCCTAAAACTCATAGGGAGAAAGGAGGGACATTTAAGACCCCAGAAAGGCCCTACTGTGTGTCCAGAAGCACTGAGTCTGTATTCCTCCTTCAGGGGGTTAACCATGCAACCCTTAAAGATCACCATGGAATCAAGGATAGAACAGATGTGAGACAATGGTGAAGTGGTTAGTTCTTGTTTTACTGGTTTGTGAGTGTCCTGGATATGATTACATGGAGTCACTGTTAGTGTCCTTCCTTGAAGCCTCAGGTTCTGGCCTCAAGAGCACCTCAGAGATGTTGTGACTTGCCCAGTCATGTAGCTATATAAGCTGTGATTCAAACTTGAAGGCTCAGTCTCCAGCTTGGGTGCATTTTAAGCATAGCATGTAGCATGTGGTGAGACTTATGTAGAATCAACTCTTCACAGATAATCAGTCAGGGGGAATTGTGGGTCCATAAATTATTAAATTTTGGAAAGACCTTTGAGTTTATCAGGTTCAACGCTCTCCTTTTGCAGATTGGGAAACAAATGTCCAGAAAGGGGAAGAAAATTTTTAATTTCAGGGCTCCAGGAGGTTTGAAGCCCTCTCATAGGATTTGAGATTCTCTAGGTCCTAAGACCAGAAGCGGGAGGAAACTTGCCTGCAGTCACATCACTACGACTTCCAGTTTGGAGCACTTTGGGCCTTATGGTTCATTTCCGGCTCTGGCATGCTGGAACTTCTTCCTCTTCACTGAAGCCAAAATCTTCTAGTTGGCTTCTGGGGAAGCCAGAAAAGCAAATTGTCCTTTCCTGCATGCAGTGTTTAACATCGAGGTGCAGTTTGTGTGCCAAGGCTCATCAAGGTCAATTCTACACTTGGCCTAGGCAAAAGGCAAATACTTCTCACCTCTTTGTCATATTCCGCAAATAAGAACACAGGAAACTTGAAGCGGAAGTCACTGTGCTTCCCTGAAACCCAGAATCACATTTCACTTCTGCTTTGTTCAGTGTCACTGAAGTAGCGAAGGCACTGCAGCCAGGGTTTGGCTCCTAATTTGGCTTTTATTATGCAAGTAACCAATGGGTGTCCAGGTTGTGTTTACTTGGCCTCACTTGGTGCTGCTTGGGTGGACAGAAGCAAACCCACTTGGTGGATGAAAAGGTCAACATCAAAATCTGTTGCAGAAAGGTGCCCTGCTCTGGCAGGGAAGCCATTCTCTGCAGGCCTGTCACTAAAGTCTTCAATTATCCCAAGCACATCCTTCCCACAGCTGTGACTCAGAGAAAGTATAACTCACAGGTGCTGCAGGATGGCCCACCAGACCTCGGTCACCCCACATGTAATTTACATACACTGGGCTGCCTGTGCCTCATGTGCTCCTTATGTGTGGACCTCAGTACATTTTTTTAATTAAAAAACAAATGATAGGACTGAGGCTATAAATCCTCTTGCTAAAGAGAAAACTCACTAGGAGTTTCAGTTTGTAGGTTGGAGGGGGAGGATGTTCTTGGTTGATGAACTCTTATTTTTGTTCTTCATTTCCGGGTGACTGTTTGTGGAATTTTTTGGTTGTCTTCTCTCAATGTCATGTCAGTAACTTACAGCCCGGGCTGCGCTTAGGCAGTTCAGCCTCTAAGAGTTTCAAGTGAGTAGTAAGTGCGCTAGGCTGAAGGTCTGCTTAGAACTCGAGAAGTAAGAGCGTTCACCTGGGCATCGAAAGAAGGGCTCTGGAGGCAGATTGAGTTGCTGCTGCCTCTCGTGCCTTCTTTCTGTCACAATCATATATACACACCTCAGATCGCATGACTCAGGAGTATCTTCTGAGACAATAGATGGAGCATGTTCTCCAGACCCTCTGATTTTTGGAAATGTGGGCAGAAGTGGGTTTTCCAGCTCTAAACTGAGATCTCAAGTGGCGTCCTGGTTGTCAGTGTGCCCTTCTGCACGCCTGTGCCCCGCTGTAATGAGATACAGGTGGAGCAGAGCTGTATAAACCCAGGTTACTGCAGCCCAGCCTGGAGCAAGCTGGGCAGAGATCAGTTTAAGCACAATTAACCTGCCGGCCCATGGGCAGAAATCAAATTCTTGGTGTTTTAGATGACTGAGTTTTAGAGGGGTTAGTTACACTGTCAGAACTACCTAACGGAGAATTTATCTTAACCCTGTGAGTAGCTAGCTAACCCCAAGCAAGTCCCTTCTGCCCCAGGCTTTAGTTTTGTCCTACGCAAAATGTGAGCATGAAGCCTGAAGACCTGTAGGTCTTCCTCAAATTCTAGAAGTTGGTGTCTACATAAGAGAGCATAAATTTCTAGAAGAAATTCTCACAAGTGGGTGTTGCAGGTTACTAAGGAAAATGCAACTAGAGTGAGTTCTGTTTTATTATTATTGCTGGTTCTTCCTCCAAGAGTGGGTTAAATTAAATGTGAGAAGACAAAGGCTATAATTTATAGCTTATGGTAGTTGATGCCTCTTCTGCTAACTCACAGTAGGCAGCAGTGCACGTGCCAGGTGGGTTGTTAATTTCCTCCTCAGCAAATTCCTGTACTTAATAGAAATATTGCTTCATGTAATAAGAAAATTCACAAAGCAAATATAAAATACTGAGGGATAAAAGAACATATCAAATTTGGTTAAAATAAAAATTACTCTCACTTATGGGGGTAAAAGCAATTCCTACTTCGGGCTTCTACTAACCATTAGGAAATGTCTTAGACAATCACATTGGTTTTATTATTTAATTCCAAAACTGTTTTTGGAAGGTAGGGTAGTGTTATGAGATAAGTGAAATCCCAGAAGTTTCAAGGTCTTATTGCTAATTAGCATCTATAAGCACTAGAGGAGAGATTTGAACTCTGAGCCATCTGCTTCTGAATTCAGCCTGTGCTCAATGAGGTGCTGCCCCCTGCCTACTTTGTAATAGAGTCAAGTCACTAATTTCCAAGCCTCTGACTTCAAAGGCACACTACCTCCAAAGGTTTTGAACATCTTTCAAATATGTGCAATGAGTAAAAATTTCATATCACAAACTCACCTGTGAAAATATGCAAATTCCTTTCTTTGAACTTTTAATTTGTACATTGAGTTCCATCCACCTGATAACAATAAACAACAATCTGGATATTTTAGTATAATCTCACAAAGTTAGAATGAAACAATTTTGGTATAAATGCAGCCATATTAGGGATCCGTCCAGGGCCCCTCTCATGTTTGGAAGGATCTGAGGCTTGCAAGCATCTGAGGTGTGAGAAGATGAGAATGAACGAGAGATGTGGGCTGCAGCGCTCCTCCGTCTCTGCTTTCTGCCATTGCACGATGCCTTCTGACCTTCAACCCGTAGCTTTGGTTCTCAGGATCACAGGGAAGTCTGGGTCCTAATCCTATGGTGTCTTTAAGTCTAACAGACCATTTCTACTTCTCTCCAGGGCTCAGAGAAGTCTACATGCTTCTGTCCTCTGCTCCTAGAGCAACACAGAAGATGATCTCAGATGTGACTTTCTAGGCATCCTCCTGACCTTTCCTCTTCCGGCACCACCCTTCCTGCTGGCGTGTGGGGTCCCTGCCCTCTGACTCCTTGGGCTTCACCAGCCCGGAGAACCCTAACTCTTCTTTTATCTGGGGCCCCTTGCTCCTTTGCGATGACCCAGTGGGAGCTGCCCGAAGTGTGAACCCCTCATCAAGTGTTCTATAATCTCTCCTCCCGCCGTCGCCACCGGGTCTTGCCTGCATCCGCCATGTCTCGCCCCTCGGCCACAGGTGCATACTCATTGTGTCTCCAGGTGGGATAAGATAACTCCTCTTCTATTCTTTTCCCGGCCACTTGCTTCTGAAATGAACCTCATGGCGGGATTGCATCAGGACTTTCCCTCTGATACTGAAGAGGGCCTGGGTCTCGCGAATCAGAAACCATAATTTAAATAAATCTCTTTAGAAACTCCAAAAGCCCAGAACTTAGTTACCTTTTGTATTCGTGCTCTAATAATCCTACTTCTCCCTGGGGCAAGGGATGGTCTGGTTTAAGTGCGGGGGTGGCAAGGCAAGGAGGGCAAAGGCGGTGAGGTGACTAAATCTACTAAATCTAAATCTACCAGGCGATAAAGGGATGCACTCAACAGGGGGAGCCACAAATGCTCAATTTCTGAGGCTTCTCATTCATTCATTCGATAAATGTTTGTTAAATACTGCTTCATGCTGTCTGCGGAGCTACATAAACAGCAATAAACAAGGCAGCCGAGGCTGCTGCTTCTGTAAAGCTTTTCCACCCTGACGGGGAGACAGGCAACCGGAGAAGCAAACAAATGCATCAGGTAATTACAAAGAGCAATCACCACTCTTGAGAAAAGAACACATTGATAGAGTGGAGGAGAGAAGTGAGGCTTCAGATCAGTTGGGTGGAGGGTGTCTTTCTCAGTGCTGGTGTCTGAAACGAAATCTGAGGGTTGAGAAGAAACTGTCAAAGCAAAGGTCAGAGGGCAAACGTATCCAGGAGAAGGAACATCAAATGCCAGAGCCTGTGGGTGTGACAGAGTCCCGGAAGCTCAGGAAGAAAGCCGGGAGGTGTGTGGAGCATCCTGAGTGCTGAGAGGGGTGCTCAGGCAGCAGGAGAGGGAGCTGGGCACTGGTAATAACCTCGCTGGGTATGGTACAGTTTGAAATTGAGCCCAAGAATGAGAAGAAGCCATTGCAGGGTAAGAAGCAAAAGAGTGGGCGAATCCAACTTACTGTTTAAGGACATTCTGTCTGCTGGGCAGAATCACCTACAGAAAGGCAGGAGCAGAAGCAGGAGACAGAGGAAGCATTGCTCATGAAAAAGACCACACAGCTGGCAATGTGCAAGACTATCTGGCGTAAGGGGAGTCAGATCACCTCCTGCGCTTGGGTTGTAGATTAATGAATGGCAGCATCTCTTCCCATTCCTCCTTTCTCTCCGCCCGGAGCCTCCGGGGGGACCCAGGGAATGTGGTGCTCTGTAGCAACTGTGTAGAGATCACCATGAATCTAATTGTTTTATCTGATCTAAACCTAGCTTTCAAGGTGGTAGAGGGTGAGCTTCTCTCCTGCTTCTGTGTTTCCTCTGCAGCATTCATCCCAGTGCAAGGCACCGACCAGGGAATCAAAGATCATTTGTTGATTCAGAGTGTGATTGATCAGAGGGACTTGTGTACATTCGTAAATATCCTTTGAGGATCTTGCATCCCATTGGAATAAAATGCCTCATGTTTTATTCAGTTCTTTCTCAATATGCAAATGTGCAGGTGCCCCAATGGCATATAGATAACATCATTACACACACACACACACACACACACACACTTCACACTTGCACACCAAAGAAATGACTGCTCACATAGAAGACACAATTAGAGGAAGATTGCAGTTGTGAAATCTAATCTAATCTAATCGAGGATGCCTGGATGTATCCTGCATCTGCCGGGCAGTCTTCCACACAGGCTCCAAGAAGCAGACGCATCACAACCCGGCCAGGCCGCCTGACATGTGGCAGTGAGACAGATAGGAGCCAGCATGGCTTTGAGTTCTAGCTGCTCTACAGCGACCTTGAGCAAGTCACATCAGCAAGTGGACTTCAGCTGATGTGTACAAGCAAAACAGATCTGCCTCAGGGAAGCCCTCCGACTGCAGCGGAGCATGAACTCCGCTGAGTGGGAATGAGTGGGAATGCCGGCACGCTGGAAAGGGGCGTGGCAAGTGAGGGGTCCAGGCCGATTTCTCACGGCCCTGTCAAATGCTGAGAGCCCCACCCTGCAGGGCTGGAAAAAAATATGTCCATGTTCTTAAAAACGATGGCATCAGATCACTGGTCCATTTCAAATTGCTATAAAAAGCATATAATTAACTTTCAGCATATTACATTCCTCGACTCTTCAGCAACAGCTGCTTCCTCAGTTCTTCTGAGGTGTCTGCCTTCTTCTCACATTTTATGCCATTTCTTGTCAGTAATGAGGTGTCCCTATCTCTGTCATCTGTGAATGTGCTGATGCTGTCAATACCATGAAGATATGAGGACACATTTGTCCTCATGTATGCTCCCAGTTTTATGTATATCGTGTGATCTTCCTTATTTATTCCAATGTTCTAAAAATATCAGTCGTATGAAGATGTTCCAGACCCATGAATCAGAAAATAGTATCTTTTTTAAGCAGTCATCTTCGTCTTGAAAATCAAAACCACTAGATAAAACCAGAAAAATAGCACTTACCGTACCACTATTGCATTCTGAAAGTAAGAACTGCTGAAATAAAATGAAAATTGAATAAATCCAGCTGAGTGGACAATACCTTCCTCTGCCTTTGTTTTAATTTATATTTTGAGTATATGTTTCCATAAATAATATACTTACATTTGTAAGATAAAAAGAGTCCTTCGATCCAGTCTTCTAACAGTAGCCTTTCACCTGCTCAGCAACCTTGAGGAGCTCAGTTCATGGTTGTTTGAGGTTTTTCTGTGAATACTTCTGCAGACTCTATGCACACAGAGATTTGCACATATGTGCATATGTCTATGTGGGCAGGGGTGTGTGTGAACCTTCACCTCATAAATGATGGTATGCCCTACAGAGTACCTTTCATTTCATTACCTACTCATTCACTGTTGCAAACAATCTTCACTGAATAAACCTGCCCTCATCATTTTACTTGTGTGCAAATAGATCTCTAGAGAAAATTACCAATGTGAAGTAACTGAGTACAAAGGGCTGTCCAATACTACAAAATGTCCTCTGCTGGTGTAAGTCCAATTTACATTCTCAGCAAAAACTGGAGGGTCTGTTTCCTACCATATAGGCAGTAGTTTATCAAACTTAGATATCTTTGATGCTATGCTAGGCAAAAATGCTATATCTTTGTGTAGTTTTTTAAATTTTTCTTAATGTGAGAGAAATTGGAGTACTTTTTTATATGGTTAGTAGCTAATTTTGTTTTCTTTTTGCCCAATTAAGTTTGTAATTTTTCCCATATTTTCATAGAAATATTTGTCTTTCTGCTGTTGATTCATGTAAATTCTGTGTGTGTGTGTGTGTGTGTATGCACGCACATGACTTTCCTGTGCATGTGTTACTGAAAATTAAACCCAGTACTTTAACATTGGAATTATAGCTATGTTTATCTTTATTTTTTAATTTTGTATTTTGAGAAAGGGTTTTGATGGATTTTCTAGGTGGGAATTGAACTTGTGACACTCCTGCCTCAGCCTCCAGCATGCCTAGGGTAAGGATAAATTTTTGATATACTAAAGACACTGGCCTTCTGACCGTTGGTAACTTTGAGTGGCTTGTGATTCTTTTGTCATGGGTGGATTTTCCCCTTTAATGGATTAACCTTCCCTTTCCTTCTCTGAGACTCGTGACATGACTATGAAGCCTGTGACTTCTGAGAGGTTTTGCTTTCTTCTAGCACATCTATGGTTTCATTTTTTACCCTAATATATTTTCAATCTTTTTAAAATTTATTCTGGTTTAAGACTTAATGATAAATCCAATTTAAATTTTTTCCAGATGGTGACCCAGTTTTCCTATGAAATTTATTAAATAATTTATCTTTTTGAACTGATCTGAAATGGAAATTTACCCTAAACTGAATTCACACGTGTTTTGACCTATTTCCATCTCCAAACTGTTGACTGCCAGTTTATCCACATGCCATAGCCAGAATTTCTTTACGGCAACCTGGTGATGTATTTTGATATCCAGTAATGGGAGTGTTTCTTCTCCATCTTATATATTTAAACAAATTCTTTTTTCTGTTTGTTTTTCCATTTGAATTTCAGAATCAATTTGTTTGAAAAAACACTTTTTATATTTCGACATTTTTATTTGCACCACCTCTAATATAACAGGTGAGCTTAGGAATAATTGATATTTTTGTGTGGCTGAGTTCTTTTATTTCAACTCATGGCATGAATACTCTCAGTAGTGCCTTCCATGTGCGTGCACGTGTGCATACACACACACACACACACACACACACACATGAACATACACACCATGCACGCATACTTCTTAAATTTATTGCTTGATATTTTAGTTTTTAAAATCAATTGAAAATTATGTCTTTTATTCTTAATTGTGAGAGAAACAATCCCTTCCATCCTACTGAGTTCTCTTGTGTGTGACAGTTCTTGCTTGTATATATGCAAACATGTACAAATGCACAACTGTACAACTTCTAAGTTACAAGCCTCTGATTTTTGCCTCTTGTGGAATCCCATTGGCTTGTACTCCCAGATGAGATTCTTGCCTTATTCCTGATTTTAATGCTGCCTGACTAGTTATGTTTCTGGGGTTTGTTTATTAAGCATCATTCTGACTTACAGTTGACATATATTTTCCCACTAAAGAAATTCTATTTATTTCTACTTTGTAGACCTTACTTTTATCTTTCCTTTTCAAAACAATTAAATTTAAAATATAAACTGCCCTTTTTCAGTACCTATGGTAAAGCTTATCTGATATTCTCTTTTCCTCTTGAAGAACAGTGAAGTATATCTGGAGGCTTCCTGAAGACTATCATTCTATTTTAAACATTTTGTCACTGGAAATTTAGTTAAAATTTTGCACTGTGGTTGTACATTGGATCTGTCTGTATGTCTGTGTTTCAGCACAGCCCTTACCAGACTTTGATGTAAAGTTTCACATAAAGATTATCCCAAGAGTTTCAAAGTCTTCCTTCCCAGCACCCTCATCTCTCTGCCCATACTCTGGAAAGGTTAAAATAAGTCTATTTCTGCTCTATAAAGGCTTAGTAGAATTTCTGAGGCTAGATTTTATGGCTTTGGTATGTGTGGGAGAGAGAAGATATTAGTAATCTTCCTATTTCACTTGTAGTAACTGTTCTGTTTAATGTTTCCAATATATTTTCTAATATCCTTTCCCTTCACCTATGCTTTCAAGTTTACTTATATAAGACTGAGCTCTGTAATTTCTTTTAATTCTCTCTATGTCCTTGGTGGGGCCTCTAGTCATTTCTTATTTTGCACATTCTCCCTTTCATTATCATTTAATTAGCCAATCATTTAAATGCTTTTATTTAAAATCAAGTTCCCAGTATATTTGTCCTGTTTTTAGCTGCAATTCCTTGCTGTGATGGGGCTTTTCCCTTGACAGTTTTTAAGTCATGTTCTGTTAGATCAAGTCTCTATTCTGTCTGTTGTCTTCAGTTCTTGTACTATTTGTGGTGTGTGTGTGTGTGGTGTGTGTGTGTGTTCTTGTTTCATAGAGACATGGCTTTAAGTTTACAGCTGTACATTTTTTGACAGTACTGGAGACGGAAATCAGAACCTAGAGCAGGGTAGGCAAATGATCAGTCACTGAGCTGTGTCCCTAGCCCTCCTTGTTTTTGTTTAACTAAAATATTTGATTGTACTTTTTAGTGAGTCTATTGCTTTCCTTTGGATACTCATTTCTAAAAGATTTATTTTCTTCTAAATGAGCAATTGCTGGAGGTTTATACCAGGAGAAATCAGGGCCATGTCTCCAGTTGGCCACAACTGTTCATGTGACCAAAAGCCTATATGTAAGTTCTTGGTTTCTCTTCAGCCAAAGATCAAAGCACAGATATGAGTTTCACAATTCAAAGCCTACTCAAACTGTTTTCAGAAAATCTAGCCTAGGTGTGTAGTCTTTCTCACAGCCTTGTTCTCTGTCCTTGAGATTAGCCCATGAGACTGATGTGAGCCTGAGGTCACTCCCTTGCTCCAGGGACTCAGGGCTCACCTCTAAATGTACTCTTCACTTTGGCAGAGCACAGTCTGTGGCTTTGTATGAGATCTGGGAAGTTCAATGCTCCTCTTCTTTCTTGTACCACATTGGTTCTCTCTGCCGTGTGCAGTGCTGCCTCCTATTCTGCAGTTTCAGATGTTAGCAGTCACTTTGTTTCATCCAAAACTGTATTTGTATCTGTTTTTCCCATTCTCACTGTCTGGAGATAATTTCCGAGAAGAAAGAAAGAAAATCCTGTTTCATGTTACCATCCTCAAACTATATGCTCCTTTTCTTTTAAAAACCTAACACTATGTATTATTTGCTTTGTATTTTAAAAAAATATTGATATACTTTGAATAAAAACTGATGCATATGTGTACATAGTTCAAGCTCCAGATGCATATCATTCATTACTCTGTATTTGGTGTCTACTCCAACATTTGATGTGTGGCCCTTCAATATTTATTTAGGTGTCAGATTAAGAAATGGGTGCTATAAGGAAAGTGGGTGATTACCCTAAGCCAGAGAGGAGCACTGCTGTAACATTTCTCGTTGCCGTGCTGTCAGCCAGAATCGCCCTTGTGAAGCAGGGCATGCACTCAAGCAGTCATGTTTGGTCTGGCTCTTTTACTTACACGCTTTATCCACTTGACTTCCAAAGTCATTTGAAATTGGGACCTCTGCAAATATTCAATTAAACATGTCTAATCATATTATCAGAACATTCTTACTTTTAAAAAGATGCTGTAATGCGCACATACAGGCATTCTAGAGATTAGTAAATTTGGAGGTGGTCTGGAATGAAAATTGGAAGAGAATTTAGAGGATACTTAACCCATCCACACCCCCAGGGGAAGATTGTGCCTTATTCATTAAAAACTTCTGCTTTCTGAACTAAATATCGCACCTTGCATAGAATCCAGGAGGAATAAATAGTGTAAAGAGGCACCAAAGGGCGATCAGTATCTAATTGCAGTTTTTCATCCTCTGGAGGCCTGAGCCTGTACCAGAGAGCAAGGGACACATGCAGAGAAAGGGGTGCTCCCTGTGCCCTTGCGTCTGTCTGTCTTTCAGGCTCCTTATCCATGTCTCATTCTCCTCCAGTGAGCTCAGCCCACTGATCTGGGCTGTAACTGAAGTGAAATTGCCCTTAAGGAATTAATTCTCTGAAACGTTTTCCTGGAAGAGGTTTCCAGGAGATGATATCCTGAAGCAGGCTGAGGGATTCCTCCAGGCCTGGCCAAGGTCACATTTATCCTGTTGTACATGAAATTTCCTCAGTATTATCTCCCAATTCAGAGTGGAGGAGAAAAGGAAGGATTATACAGGATGGTTATCTGGATTATATTATTTGGTTATAACATCCATGTCCTTGCATATTCTAAGTTCTGATTAACTGGGTCTGACTCAGTACATGGAACCTCAACTTCTGTTCCATTGATTTTGACCCTACAAGAGCCATTTGCCATTCATCTTCAGTGGGTAGTGATAGAAACCGAGACCCCACACGGAACCAGACCAGACCTTCTGACACAAGAGAAGTCTTTATTGGGGGAGGGACAGAGTAGCAGCCTACCTAGTGGACCAAGGTAGCCCTGAGCTGAGGAAAGCGTGGGCCTTTAAGCTCTTTTTTCTGGTGGGGGTGGGGTGGGGTAAGGAGATGTCCCTGGGCTGGAACAGATCAAGCCCCAAGCGGCAGGGAGGGCGTCCAGACCAGAATAGCCCCAGCGGCAGGAGTTGCCCATGTCAGAACAACCTGAGCAGGTGAACTGCCAGAGCGAATAAGGGCGGGGGCAGCTTTTGTGGCCGAGGGGAACTGAAGTGGAGCAGGTAAGGGAACAAGAGAAATATTGAGAATTAAAGTTTTCCCACGAGGGGGGTGAGACTGGCTGCCTTGTGACTTATCATCCCAGACTCAATCTAATAGGCATAGGGAAGGTGGGTCTTGTCAGTGGCTACTTCCTGCTAAGGGGGGCATAGTTATTTTGCCTGGGTCGTCAGTCAGCAGCAGCCAAAGGAGACGAGGGGGCGACATGTCTTGCCCATGGCTACTCCTTGCTGAGGAGGGGCGTTGTTAAGTCTGTTTCTGGGTCGTCAGTCAGGACCGACTGAAATTGGAAATCTGAGAGAAGCATAATGTTAAAGTTTTGAGTCGTTAATCTTTGGACCGTGTTGTGAATGAGGGAAAAAACACAGGGCACTGCAAGGAGGAGAGCACAAATGGCAGCGAGGGGTCCCATCAGTGGGAGCAACCAAGGAAGGAGGCTGGCCCAGATACTTGACGTGGGAGAGGATTCGCTGTGGAGGTGCTGGGCTTGGTTTTTAAGTTGCTGGATTTTTTCCTGGACAAGGCCTGACTGGTTAGCATACATGCAGCATTTTTCCCAAGAAGAGACATGTTCCTCCTTTTTCGGTGGTGAGCAGATCCAGTGCCCGTGTGTTTTGGAGGACG
>PVLD010015254.1:0-49291 GCA_004027595.1 Dinomys branickii | reverse complement strand
GTCATCAACTATTCCTTAGCATTAAGTGACACAATACAATAGTAGAACCATGTTAGCCCTCCTGCACATATGTATATACATACATACATTTTTGCCTCTTTCTTTTCTCCTTTCCCTCGTCCCATCTGTTCTTTGCTTTTGAACAGATTTCCTTCATGTCTCTTAGTTTATATTCCCACCCTCAGGTTCTTACACCAGTGACACAATACGTTGCCTGCTCATGTACCGCTGATTTATTTCACTTATGAGTATGGACTTATGGAGCCAATTTGACACACAGAGACTCAGGTACATGTGTTCATTTCTAGAGAGCATAGAGCTCTGGATGAATTGAGCTCATGTTGTATGCAGTTCCTGTCTCCATCATATGTAGTCTGGTTCATCTCCACATATAAACAGTACATTCCAAATAAACAATGGTAGCAAAATGACTGTGAAGACAGAGGAACAGAAATGGAGTTACTTCAGGTCTGTCATTCCATGGATTGCTCTCAGAACCTGGTGGGGATCAACTTTTCAGAAGCACTTCTTGTGCTTTCTCTTTTCTTTCCCAAAAGGACGATAACATAATTCAAAAGCATTAATCCTTACATTTGTCTGTTTTTACTGTGATCTTTCTTTCTTTCTTTCTTTTTCTTTCTTTCTTTCTTTCCTTCTTTCTTTCTTTCTTTCTTTCTTCTTTCTTTCTTTTTCTTTCTTTCTTTCCTTCTTTCTTTCTTTTTCTTTTTCTTTTTCAGTACTGGGGATAAAACCCAAGGCCTTCACATTGAACCACATCCTTGATCCTTTTTCATTCATTTTAAATTTTGGGATAAGATTTTGCTAAGTCACTAATTGCCCAGGTTGGGCCTAAATTTAAAGTCCTGCCTCTGTCTCCCAGAGTGCTGGAATGTACAACCACACCTGGCTAGTATCGTGATTTTTTTTTCTTTTTTCTCTTTTTTTGAGGCAGGGTTTCACTATGCAGTTCAGACTGGCCTTTAACTCACTTTGTAGCCCAGGCTGGTCTCAAACTTGCACCGATCTTCCTGCCTTAGCCTCCCTAGTGAGTGCTGGGATTACAGGGAGGTACCATCATACCTGGCTACTGTGATCTCAGATTATTCCAGAAAAATATTAATGAAGAAATGATCTATTGTGGCTGTCAATATATCAGGGAAGTTGCTGAGAGCAGTCAGATTTTTCCCACCAGGAGTCCCAGTAAAGTTGAAGTGCAGAAATCCAAAAGAAGCATGAGCCAAAATAGCTTTCATTAATATGCCTAGGCGGACCAGCTCGGAAAAAGTGGAGCACAATCTGAAATCCCACAGTACACTGACATTTAAGACCTTAATCCCAAGGGGAGTTACACACAAGACAAGGAGGGCAACTTCCAGCCCAGAAGGAGCCCCTTCATCATGCAGCACAGGAGCACTCAAGACTTGAGGACAGCAACCAACCATGAAACAGACAAAATATGGATTTTACATACAACTAGAACTCACACACAAATACATACACATACATATTACTTTTAAAATACTTGAACACTACTATGGATGATGAAGTCTGTTGATCCTGTTCTATTTCACTTTTTAAAAATGTTAGTTGTGACCCAGTAAATTGATTTCATGACCCATTCTTCAATAGTGAGCTGCAGTTTAAAAATACTGATGAAAGAGAAGGGAACCTTGACCTTCCACTGTTCAGATAATAATCTAAGTTTTGATGGTGTTTTACTCCAGAGCATGGTTTGAAGAGCCAAATGTTTCTTCATATCCTGTGTCCTGAAACAACCTGAGCTCAGACTTCACTAAGAACCAGAGACAAGGAAGGGTTAGGGACAAAACAACATTCAAACAGGTCCAAAAATATGGTTAAAAATAAAAAACGACTCCACAAAAGAAATGTAAACATTATATACTGTATGTACTAATAAAAAAATGTTTAAAAAGAAGACCTGGTAATTTTCTATTACTTCTAAAATACCTAATTTATTTTCAACTTTTAACTGACATGTATTAATTTTGCATACTTATGAGGTACAATATGATATTTCAAAATATGTGTGCGATGTTCAGTGATCAGATCAAGAGAACTGCCCTGTGCATCACTTCAAAGATTTCTTTGTGTTAGGGACATTGAAAATCTTTTCTACTAGCTATTTTAAAATACACAATTAATTCTTGTTTCTGATACTTTCTAACTAATAAAGTAAGTGCTTCTTGGCGAAGAATATCTTATGTTGAGGACCTAATTTATTAGTTCAATAAATAAACAATTAGAAACTTCAAGAAATAGCTTTGAAGAAAGGAAATGTCATCATATACCAATACAACACATAAACATTTTAAGTTTTCCCCTAGAGAATCAACCCACAGAAAAAGTATGATTTTACTTACTTGAATTTGGTACTCAAAGTTATTATCAACCTTCAAATGCAAGAGTAAGTGGAAATAATTTTAAGGTGCTAGAAGTTAGGAAATGGACAAATGGAGGAAGAGTTGAATAAAGGTAACTTCCCCAAGATCCTAATGACAAAAAGAAGAATTGAGGGTACTATACTTTGTCTCAGGTTGATAAAATACAAAATTAAGATGTATTACTTAAAGATACAAAGGTAACTAATATCAGGAGTGAAATAGGGATATGAACTTATTGGTCTGATGAGGAAATAAGAAACACAGAAATGAATCAAAGGGTCATTTATCATCAGAAGTCAACAGATAATGTATGCAATTAGCAATCGAGAAACAAGAGGCTGAAGCAGAAGGACCTCAAATTTGAACCCAGCTTGGGTAACAGCTGAACCTCATCTCAGAAAAAAGTTAGAAAGAACTGAGGATATAGGTGAACATCCAATTCTCAGCACTTGAAAGAAGGAAAAAGAAAATAAATAAATTTTCTGTTTAAAATGTGGAAATAGCTACAAAAATTATGGGGTCATTTATAAGTAGATACAACTGGGAAGGGGTGATAGCTGGGAAAATTGATTTTTATTGCACATTTTTCTGCACACATTGTCTCTTAAAAACAATTTTAATGAATTATTCTGATTTGAAGAAATAATAAAATTAATAGTAACAATGATGATGACAATAAGTATAATTTGCAAATCTGTAGTTTGCTCCCTTGACCTACGAAGATTGTGAATTAATGGTTGAGATAAAAAATTATCATGACATTTTAGATGTCTTTCTTGTTCTTTGCAGTTTGCCAACTTCTAAAAATGGTTTTATATGCTATCCATTCCCCCCAGAAATTAGTCAACTTTTGCGATATAGAGTTGATTCAATTGTTCTTCAATCGTATTTTAAGTTCCACTTTTGGCCAACCTGCTTTGTAATACTAGCAACATCATCCTGTACATGTGAAAAGCCATTTTTCCATGCTGTTACACTGCCACATTCTCCACAGAGAACACTCTGGAAGCTACATTAGCAGTGTCAGAGAGGAAATAGCTGGGACTCCTGTGGTCACCTTCATCACATATAAGATGGGATGTCAGACCTGAAATGCACCTCAGAGATGGTCTAGGAACTTGATACTCAAAGTGGGGTCCCAAGAGCATTACCTGCAGCCTATTAAATATGCATACTTCAGACCTCAGCGCTACTGAATCAGCATCCATATTTTAACAAGATCCTCAGTTGATTCAGCTTATTAATGCACACATTGAACTTTGACAAGCACTGGCCATTCAATTGAAATCTTCCTCTCAGTGTGAGAAGGCCCTTTTCCAACATCTCTGACCAGTGGTCTCCCAGCCTTGCCTGTGTTGGGAGCGGTGGATATTATTTTAGGAGGGTGCTGGCTAGAGGGAAGCTAATGTTATCACTTGCCCGAAATTGCCTGCAAGATTGAGGGAGGAGAAGAGCAAGCACCTTTGGAACTGGTGGAGACAAAGATGAGGACTATGGAGCATCTGTAATCCCTGGGAAAACAGGACGATATACTTGAGACCAACTGGAGGAAAAGGTTCCATCTGAGATGAGAGCCAACCAAAGGACAGGGCTCCTCTGAGCAGCCAAAAGGGAATGCCCGGTAGAAACTCAGAAAAGATACCCTAAATTATTTTAGAAGATAGCATAGGTTAGACAGTCCTTCATAAAAGTTGCCCAAGGCTGACAAGATAATAGAATGTTTTGCCCTTGAGGAGCTTCCAGTTAGTCTTCATGAGCTTTGAAACAAAATGTTTATTGAGATATAACATATTCCATACCATGCAACTCACCCACTTAAGGGTATAGTCCAATGACTTTTAGTATAGCTCTGTATCTATCACCAAAGTTTTAGAATATTATTATCAATTTCTAGAGAAACCCTGCACCTTTAGTCATCACTTCCTATTCCCCCACCCTCTGACTTCCACTTCTGTCAATTCTCTACTTTCTCTCTCTCTCTCTTCATATTTGCCTATAATGGACATTTTGTATATAAGCAGAATCATAGAGTATGAGATTCTTGGTAACCAGCTTCTTTCATTTAGCATGTTCTCAAGAGTCATCTATGTTATTGTGTAGGAGCACTTCATAAGTTTTTAAAATAAAACCAAATTATATTACCAATAACATTTCCTCATTTCCATTTTTATGTTTTTCTCTCAAACAAATGATTGAAAGGCACCATCCTAATATATGAAAAAAATTCAACATCACTGGCCATTCCAAAGATGCAAATTAAAACAACACTAAGATTCCATCTCACCCTATCATCAAGAAACCGACCATAACAAATGCTGGAGGGGCTGTGGGGAAAAAGGAATGCTTCCCCACTGTTGGTGGGAGTGTAGACTGGTGCAACCACTGTGGAAATCAGTGTGGATATTCCTCAAAAAACTAGGGTTGGAGATCCCATTTGACCCAGGTATTTCCCCTCTGGGTTTCTTCCCAGAAGAATTAAAAACATCATACCACAGAAGTATATGTGCACCCATGTTTATAGCAGCACAATTTGTAATACATACATCTAGGAAACAACCCAATCAAGCACATCAATCGAGGAATGGATAAAAAGATGCGATCTTTTTACACAATGCAGTACTACTAAGCCATAAAGTAGGATAAACATGAAACTTTTATAGAGTAAATGGATGCAACTAGAGACCATATTCACAAGTGAAATAAACCAGTCCCACATACATAAACATTGTATTCTTTCCCTATAAGAGAAGTTAAAAGAGTAAATAAGATCCAAAATATAGCTTTCCCTGTTTGATGGTTTCTTTCTTTTCTTGTTCTTAGGCTTGTGGTCTTTTTATCTCTGCCTAGAATATCTTTTAGTACTCTTTGTAGCATTGGGTTGGTGTTCCTAAATCCCTACAGTTGTTCTTTGTCATGGAAGTATCTTATTTCTCCACTAATTTTGAATGATAGTTTTACAGGGTACATCAATCTGGGCTGGAAGTTGTTTTCTTTCAGGACTTGAAATACTTCAAGCTCTTCTTGACTTGAGGGTCTGTGTTGAAAAGTCTTCATGATTCTGATGTGCTTTCTTTTATATGTGATCTGTTTCTTTTCTCTAACAGAGAAAGTAGGTGGAAACCTTGAAGACATAGGCATAGGTATAGGCTTCATGAACAAAACCCAAACTGCATGGGAAACACTTCAAAGAATCAACACCTGGAATCTCATCCTATTACAAAGCTTTTGTACTTCAAAAACCATCAGCAATACAATGAAAAGACACCCCACAGAGTGGGAAAACATGTTAGCTAACTGTCCCTCCGACAAAGGACTTATATCTAGAACATATAAAGAATTGAAAAAACGCAGACCCTCCCCCAAGTTCAAAGACCTAATCCAAAGATGCGCATCCGATATACATAACCACTTCTCAGATAAAGAAATACAAATGGCAAATAAATACATCAAAAAATGTTCAAAATCACTGGTCATTCGAGAGATGCAACTTAAAACAACACTGAGGTTCCATCTCACTCCAGTAAGAATGGTTATCATCAAAAATCAACCCATAACAAGTGCTGGAGGAGCAGTGGGGGAAAAGGAACTCTTCTCCACTGTTGGCAATGTAGACTGGTGCAACCCCTTTGGAAATCAGTCTGGAGATTCCTCAGTAAAGTAGCATTAGAGGTCTTATTTAATGCACCCATTCCCCTTCTGTGTATTTTCCCAGAAGAATTAAAAACATCACACCACAGTGATATACATGCACCCATGTTCACAGCAGCACAATTTGTCATTTTGGAAACAGCCCAAATGCCCATCAACTGAGGAGTGGATAAGAAAGATGTGGTATTTTTATACAATGGAATATTACTTAGCTATAAAGAAAGATAAACTCAAGGTTTTTATACATAAATGGACACAAGTAGATGCCATGCTCATAAGCCAAATAAATCAGACCCACATGTGTAAACAGTTTTGTCTCCCTAGTGTAAGAACTTGAAAAATTAAAAAACTGAAACCTACAATAGATTTTGTGAAAAGGAAATAAATTGCTTAATAGGAAATAACAACTGGAATAAAGGGATATAGATAAATAGATAGATAGATAGATAGATAGATACACACACAAGATAGCTAAGATAATTGTATTACTAATTTCTATTGGTTTATTGAAAGGAGCAGTTAACGTTTAATTGTCTGATCAATCTTGCATGCCTATATCTGGTAATCTGAGCAACTACTTTGAATACAACTGTAACACAACAACCACTGCTGATTTCCTATCATCTTGTTTTGAAGTTCTGCATCATTTTTACAGTTTTTGTGTTGTTTTGTTCTTGTGTTTGTTTTTGTCATTTTGTTTTTGTTCTTTTCTTTTTAAAATAAAATTTTAAAAAGGACCCAAAATATACAATAAAAATTGTAAAATTGGAAGGAACTGTTCAAAAGGAAAGAAACTAGGATGGTGGAAAGGAGAAAAGAAGAAAGGGAAAAGTAAATACACGTATATGATTGTTAAGATCGTAATACTACTAATTTCTCCTAGCTCATTGAAAAGAAGGATTTATGCTAATATTGTTTGGACAATTAATTGCTTATATATTATACTCTGAGTAACTACTTTAAAGGTAGTAATATGCAATGTATTAACCATTGATATTCTCCTATTACCTTGTTCTGAAACTTTGATCTACTTTTTTCTTTTTAAGATAAAATTTAGAAAAAAAGAAAAGAAGAAATTCTCTGTCCTATCGGGCTATTGTGTCGTGCTGTATCATGTTTGCATTTTAAGGAAAACTCCCTGCCATAGTCCCCCACCTTCCCGCTTCATCTTGCTGGGCCTGAAAGCATAGGTGTCATTTTCAGCTTTCCCTTCCTTGCTCTCCTGAGGTGTGACCAGTTCTTGAACTCCAGTTCTTCCTTTTTCTTGGCTATGCCCTTGCTGTACAAGGCATTCTCCAACAATTCCTAAGATAAGATGCATTGGAAGCACCTTTTCTAAAATTCACTAATTTCTTCGTATTTTACCCTCATATTTGAGTAATCAATTGGGTTTTATTGTGTGAAAAGTTACAGACTAAATATTATTCTCTCTCATGCCATAGAAGGTAACGCTCTACTATCTTTTGGCATCAAGAGTTGAGAATGAAAAGTCTCAGATTAACTTGACTCATTTGTTCAGAGTATTATTTTTGCCCTATGCAAAATTTCAAGAACTTCACTTTTTCTTTGACAGGATAAGCCATTCCCTCCTTAACTGTGGCCCCTTCCTTATAGTATTGGTTATGGTGGCTTTTACCCATTTCTTTAGTGTGAACTCTTGCAATATATTTTCTATGTTCCAGACACTGGAATATCCCCCGGTCCTTCCCCTCCCTAGAGCACTCTCTTCATTGCCATACATTTATACACTTTCATTCCATCATTTTATTCTGGTGTTTGGAAAAAGTGAAAGAGAATGCACGTGGTGCATTCTTCAAATTTCATAGTGATGTGGACTATTATTATAGCTTGCATATTAAATATTAATCTAAGGTAGTGATAGTTACAGTGACAAGAATGAAAAATACAAAACACAAATCCTATAAAACCAAATAAAAAAGTCTACTCATAAAATACCATTTCCTGCCCTCTCCTTAAGAGCCCTGTACTATCTCAGCCAATTTATTCATTTACATTATAAATACATAATGAATACAAACCATGTATCAACACTGTACTAGACACCAGTCATGGAGAGATGGGCAAAGAGGAGGTAGCTTCTACTTTTCCAACTGTATGTTCTCATTTCATGGCACACATGTTCAACTTTCCTCCTGAGACCCCATCATATACTTCTTGATACTGGCCTTAAAGCAGTTACTGAATTACATTTCCCCTACATCCACACCCCTTTAAAAATTTCAGAGGCAATTTTTCCCTTCCAGTCTTTCTTCTACTGCATTTAGGAAGCATTTATACTCTCTAATCAGCCAGAATTTTCATAGACATGTCTCAATCCTGTTCCCTGACAGCATCAGAATGACTGCACAATGCTGGAAACCGGCAAATGCATCATGCCAAAAGATGAACAAAGCATTCTCAGAGTCACCAGGCTCCAAGATTAGACCTTTAAGAGTCTCTTTGTTTACAAATAGCCAAAGAAACTACTCTACCAAAGCACTACATTCATGTCTACCCCTCCCTCGATCCCTAGCTGCCTGCTGCCTTTCTACTGTGGGGTGGAAGCCCTTAGCAGTGTTTTGCTGCTCTCCAGTACATGCAGCCTCTCAGAAACTCATGTGCCTAAAGAAGTGCTCATCTGGCCCACACAGGAGCAAAGCTGACTTTGCTCTCCTATTTTTGTGCCTAGTTTGTTTTTCTAGTCCCAAAGCTATTTGTATAAGAGATCCATGGTAGCTATCATATTTTTCATATTCCTTTCCCACCTACTTGTGAGTTCAGACTCTATTCTGCAGGATTGATGTCATTGCATGGGTTCCCAAGAAGTGACATTTGAATCAGAGATTAGCATGCAGGGACATTTATTAAAGTGTGTTGTAGACATTAATCCCTGTGAAAGGGAGTGAAAGGAATCAAGAGTGGGCAGAAGGAGATGATGGGGTATATGGGAAACCCAACAAAACTTCTGCCAGCTCTGGACCTGGGATGGTCCTGCAGTGTGGTCTCAAGGTAGGACAAGGTCAAGCCTTCACATTTGTGCCATGATAAGTCAATGGGTATAGACTCCCTCTGAAAAGTGAGATTTTATGTGTGTTACAGTTGCTACATTGTGCCATCTTCAAGAGTCTAGAAGCTTAACTAAGTAACTCAGTGGTTCTACATCCTGGGGTGAGAAGGACATGCCCTTACCACTCTAGGATATTGTTCACTGTGTCAACTTGAGAAGTTTAGAAGATTAACTGATTTAGCAGATGGCCAAGGTCCTTGCTTTGTATTCATCCTGAGCCTGTGCAAGAGGAAGGCATGGAGATGGTGTGGGTGTAAAGGACCTCCTCCCTCGGGGTAGGTAAGTTGCATACAATATAAGAGAAGAAAAGAGGGTTGTTCTCCCCCTTTTTGCCCTTGCTGCTTTTGTGGTCTTCTGCCCACTTGAAATGTTGCCCCTGTGCTGTGACACCCTGCCTTGGAGCCAGCTGATTATGGACTGAAACCTCATCAAACTGTGAGCTAAATAAACCTTTCCTTCCTTAATTTTGGGTGTCAGGTATTTTGTCTCAGCAATGAGAGCAAAGTAACCAAGATGGTGAGGCAGTTTTCTTCAAGGGAGGTAATCTCCAAAGAAGCAACATTTGAAGACAGTCTGCAGGCAATACTCGCAGCAGCTTAGGGTAAGAAGTGTAAGCAAAGAAGGACCTATACATCATAGCATCCACCATAGCTGAGTTTTTCTGAAATGTTGTGCTCAGGAGAATGATGTATTACAGAAACAGAGATAAGCACACAAAAACAAATTTAAATGTTTTCTGGACTAAAGTGGTATTTTCTTTTTTAATAGATTTTTTTATTTTGAAGATTAAAAAACTAACCAAATAACAATAAAGACAAAATCAAAACAACACAAAAAGCACGAAAACCATACATGACCTCAAAACAAAATGATAGGAATTAAAAGTGGTTGCTACATTACATACTATCTTCAGTGAAGTTGCTCAGTCCACCAGAAGAATGTAAGATTGATCAAACAATCAAAGACAGTAGTGAGTAATAAAAAGAAAACATTGAAAATAATGCAGAACTTCACCATACAAGGTGGTAAGAGTTCAACAATGGTTCTTCTACTGCATATTGTTTTCAGATCAGTAGTTCTGAATACCAGATTCAAGAGTGCAAAATTGGTGAAGAAAAAAGAAAGTTTGAAGCATTTACTGTTCCTTTCAATAAATCACACATATCAGCAATATGCCCATCCCAGCTATCCTTGTATATATATATAAATTTTGCTTTTCCTTTTAAAGAGAAAAGAAAAACACCAAACTAACAAAAACAAATACTTAAACAAAACAGCATAGAGAACAATAAAAATGACACAGAATTTCAAAACACAGTGATAGAATATTAACAATGGTAGTTACACTACACAATGTTACCTTCAAAATGGTTACACATATAACCAGATATAGGCAAGTAAGATCGATCAATTACACATGAACAGTTCCTTTCAATAAACCAACTACCCAATGAAGTATTACTCAGGTATAAAGAAAATGAAAGGTACAATAGATATTGTGAAATGGAAAAATATGTATATGTGTACACAGGATAGCTAGGATAATTGTACTACTAATATCTGTTGATTTATTAAAGTGATATTTTCTAAATTCAGTTCCACCAGGCCTTAGGAGAATGTTATCAATAGGGAGATCTCCACCACTCTCCAACCAGCCCAATTTCTAAGAATTTCTTCACACAGAAATAATAAGGGGATCAAGAGGAATATCAGCCGGTGTCAACTTACCAGTGTGTCCTGTCAAATCAATGAAGAAAAACAATCAGCACAAAACCAAGGCAGGGAGAAATAAGTAGGAATTGCTGAGAGCACCCCTTTATTTATATCACTTGTCCGGGGTCATAACCATCTGTATGTTTGTGTTGATGTTCCAGTATTTATACAAGGCCTATACTTTGCACACAGTTGCTGCTCAGTAAAAAAATTTATTTGAAGAATAAATGGTGCAAGTTTTTAAAAATTACCCCCTTCCTCAACTACAGTGAAGAAAAGGTGGTTCTAGAGAATTAGGGGGAAAAATACAATTCATTATTTATAGTTTGTCGCGGGTTATTATCATAAATGTTCTGGGTGGTGACTTTCTTTGTTCAACCAATAAGACAATATATGTGTTCAAACTCATAAAGCAGCAGCAAAATCCCCTCATACTTCTTATGGCATATATTTCACAATCTGCGTTTTAGAAATGATAAATGAAAATCCTTTGGATGGAGGCTTTGCTCACTGTGCTGTCTGTTTTCCCTGTGGGTTTCCAGGAACCAATGCTGAAGGTCAAGGCGTATGTCTCTGACATCACTGATATTTTCAAAGCTTGTTATTTCAACAATGAAAACAAATGAGAAATGGCAGCAAATAAAATATCCATTGAATGCATAGTGTCTAAATGCTATCAATGTTATTTGCTAGACAGTAGATCCTGTGAATGAGAGACTTCTAAACTGAAAGGTATCCCACAGAGAGCTCACAGCAGTTTCTTTGTCTTTCTGTCCAAACTATTTAATCAGCCTTCTCCTGATGTCCAGCTTGACAACTGTGAGGCAATACCCTAGGTCTTCTTTTTCAGTTGCCTGGAAGAAATTGTGCTTTCCATGACAACACTGATGCTCTGGGCCTGATGCTGAGCAAAATGACAAGAGCAGGATGCTTTTTATTAAGAGTGAGATCATAGCCCAGAAACCTGTGTCATTTATTTTGAGACTGCCCCAAGCAACTTCCTAAAGTCCTCACCAGCATACAAATACCTAAATTGCCAAGGCTTCTACCCAGAGGTCATTATCAATTTCTTTGCATAAAGAAAGAGACGGGTGTCTTGCAATATCCTACAAGATCCTGCTGAGCACTCAATGCATTTTAGGCCTTCTTGCTTACCTGCTGTTGCTACCATTGTTCTCCCTGCTAAGAAATTCTCATTCTATTCTTGTGGCCAGGCTAGACTCACCGAGCCAACTCATAAAAACAAACTGCAATCAGGCAATTAAATGTGACAACATTCTGAACTAAGGAGGTAATTGCAATCCAAACTGGGAAACTGACCTCTCTCTTTAGATCACAGGATGTCAATATCTCCACAAACATTCCCCCAAGATGATCTCTAGAAGAGATAATAAAATCCAAGAAGAAAATTTGATTTTTTACAGAACACAATGGTATTTATAACATACACTAAATACACAAACTTACAACCATAAAAGTTGGCTTTAAATAACCAGAAGCCTTTAATATTTAGGCTCTTTAGTTTCATACATTTCCAAAATCCTGAAGATTTTAAATGTAACTTCTAATTTATAAGCCCATTTAATGTGAGAGTACAGAGAAATTGTTTAACGAACAAAAAAGAATTGCTTAGTTTTTGATTACATGGGACAAATTCATGTCTCCCACAAGGGAATAGGAAAAGTTAGACAAAATGAGGAATTCAAAGGAAAGGAGAGACCTTGAAAGATATTTGTTGGTACAAAAACTAATCCCTCTTCTTTCTGAGAATTATTCTCTTCATCCACAGTGATAGGACTCTGATATCAGTGTTTAGGTTACTTGGTCCTGGGCCTCAGGTCATAGATTATTGGGTCTAGTGTAGATGTTGCCCTCATACTGAATTTGCAGGTCACCCCTGGGAATATATAACTGAATACCTAACTAGTCTCTTCCTATGTCAAGAAGGAAAGACAGGTAAATGTGGGCACTACAGGTCAAACTACCAGGGGTGGGAAGAAGTCAGCCTGCAAATGATAAAGAGTGAGGAAGCCACATAGGGAGAGAATAGTGAGACAGACAGAACAGTTTAATATGCTGTTACAGCTTTCCACCCATGTCTTCCACTCACAAAGAGGCTTGGCTCCACTTCTTACCCTTGAGCTCTGTGATTATCCCGTTCTCATAATAAATTCCTCCTTTTGGCATAAACAAGTTTGAGTGGATTTTTATTATAACTAAAAGAACCTTGACTAAGTAGGATTCTTATGCTGTTAACATCATCAAGTAGCAACTATGATTCACACTCATTCATGTCTTGTTTGTAGCATCTCCAGAATATATTAGCTGCGGATCTGAAAAATGTAAACCTCCCGTATTTTCTATCTATATCATGCCTGAAACAAAGTACACCAAGAAGAGAACGGACTTGAGACAACAGCTCTATGGTACCAGTGTGGCACCACTTTCCCTCAGTCACACATTCACGGACTCAAATCTGGGCAGCAGTAGCTCTGTTTCTCTTTTCTTGGTAAAAAAAAAAAGCATAATTTAGACTATAGCCTGGCTGAAAACAGTTGGAAAAGAGAAGAGAAAGGAGAGAGATGACTCAAGGATCCTGGCATAGGCCCTAACACATTGGATGCAACAAATGGAATAAACATAGGAACTTCCCAGAATTGATTAAAGTATTCAGTTTCTTTCTATTCAACTAAATGATTTTGCACATGGGACCAAGGAAGCAGCCTGTAATAAAGAAAATAATCTTTCTAGCTCTAAATGCAGTGCTGAATCATGCTGCTTCTTACATGTTGGATAAGGGAATGAGAAGAAAAATAAATAATAATAACCACTATAATGGTAGAAGCTAACATTTAGCAAGTCCTTACTGTTGTGAGAATTTTACATATACTAACTCATTTGTCTTTATAATGGCCCCTCTGAGGTAGATACTATTATGATCTCTATTTTACAAATGAAGAACTGAAACTTGAAATGGTTAAATGCAGTTTGAAACTTGCATGTTCAGTAATTGCCAAGTTGGTATTTAGAGCCAAGCAATCAGACTCTAGAGTTAGAGTATTGCTGCTCAATTGTGTCCTAACAATAGGAAAATGAAAGAATTGGTCAAGTTAAAGAACAGGCATTTAAAATCTCCTTAGCCAAATTAAATGAAATGCTAATAACTTTCATTGGGCTTCCAATGTATGGATCATAAACCTTGCAGGAATTAGAAGGTACTCTCCAAGGGCATGATTTAAAGAGTTCATTAAGACACTACTTACAAGGTAAGGGAGTGATTAAGAAGAGGCAAGCTAGAATGGTGCAACACCACAGTGTTAGCAAGGGTAGTAAGCTAGTACCATTCCCAGAACTGAGTGGGCAAGAGGATGGAGCCATTGAACCTAGATAGATCTGTAGCTATAGGAGAGACTCATGGGGTAGGGACTATGGCCTGGCTATTAAATTGAAGATCTTACCAAAACTTGGCTTTGTCTAACCACACTCTTTTCCTGTTCTTTGTTCTCTTGTCAGTGCTTCCTGCTGATGGAACTCAATCAGAACTCGGGGGCAAGGCTGTTCTTTGATGGAGCCCATGTAGATCAGGTTTTGTGGTACTGAGCAGGCCAGAGCAAGATGGAGCATGGATTTAGAGAAGCAAATGAAGAATACCCATCATACCACCTCTCCAAGGTCCCAAGGACTGAAAGAATATTTTTAATATACAAAAAATGAAATTGTAACATACATAGAAAGTGAGAAAAATTTTTTAAAATCCTGGAAGAAGAGATGCTAATGAGTTTGAATTCATGGAACAAGGAGCTGGAAACCCTAACCCTAAATATCACAGCAGCCATCTTTGAGAGCTCAAGATGAGAGGTAACTAATGTAAAGAGTGGAAAAGGCTACACGTACTTCATTAAAGAACTGTCCTAGGCACACCTATCAGTGGGCCTTCACACGCCCCACCATTACAGTGATACAGTGCACATACAGTGGCTATAATTCTGCCTGAATGTGAACTGACCTCCAAGATCACCAGATATTTGAGGAAACCACTGTGATGATTAACAATGTATTATGCTTTATATTCAGATATCCCTGCAAAGCCTCATATGCTCAAAGGTGGGGCTTCTGGGGCTTGTGATTGGATTATGGTCGCAATATAGCTGGCTTGGTGTTAGAAGGTGGGGGTCCAGTTGGATGAGGCAGGTCACTTGTGGTGTGGCCTGGAAAGCTATATTTCACTCACTGGCACTGCCCTTCATTCTCTGCTTCCCGGTCAACATGAGGGAATCAACTTTTCCTCTGCTATGGCCTGCTGTTATACCATGGACTAAAGCACAAGCCAAATAATTCTCTCTTCCTTTAATGTGTGGGTATGAGGTACTTTGTTCCAGTGATAAGTGGCTACGACACTTTGGTTATCAACTTGTGTTGAGAAATGCCTAGGAGAATAGTAAAGCACACTGCAAACTGAGGTGAGTGGGCCATTCTGAATGTGACAGCACCTTCAATAGACAGAAGAAAAGTGGAAAAAGAAAGAAGCCCATAAACACAGGCTCTGGACCTCCCTATATTTCTTCCTGCTTCCTGGCTGCCATGAAGTGAACAGCCTCCTCCACCATGCTCTTCCCACCATTATACTTTGACTTACACAGGCCACAAAACAACAGATTCAAGTGACCATGGACTGAAACACCCAAAACTGTCAGCCAAAATAAAACTTTCCTCCATTAAGTTGTTTTACCCAGGTGTTTTCTTACACTGACAGAAACACCACTATAAAAAAAGATCACATAAAAATGGACTGAAAGAAAAGAGGGAAAATTTAAAAAAGAAATAACAGTCTTTCAAAACTCATATTATTCTCTCCAACCTAGACTTCTCTCTGAGAATCAAACTCATTTTCAAATGCCAGCTAGACAGATAGGAAGGCATATTATCTCAAGCACTTCAAATTTACAATGTTCTGAAATGATTGGCTTCTCTTCCATGTCCAACATTTTATCATATTCAAGCTCTTAATCTCTAGGTGTAGCATATCTATTACATGTATGGTTGCATATCTCCAACCAACCATGTGCTCTCTGAGACTATAAATTTTACCTTATTTTTTCTATTTCTTAACTTTCACCTCTAAATCGTATACATTCCACCTCCACAATGTCTCTTAAACAAAATTCCCCTCTTGGTTCTCAAAATCCCCAATAAATTTTCATCATCATCTTTGTCTGAATTTTGCCAATGGCAGATGTGTCAACCAGGGTTCTATCAGAGAAACAGAACCAACAGGATACAGGTAGCTAGGCTGATAGGTAGGTTGATAGGAGGTGAGTAGGTTAGGTAGATAAGTAAGTAGATATTTATTTTAAGAAATTGGATTACCTAAGTGTGGGGACTGGTGAATCCAAAACCCAAGCTTACAGACTAAAAATTCTCAAGCAGGAGTAGTACTGCTGACCACAGGCAGAATATGTTCCTCCTCAGGGAAACTTCCTTTCTGCCCTTAAGGCCTTTCAACTGGTTGGAACAGGCCCACCCAGATGATGAAGCGCACTCTCGTTTACTTAAGTCAACTGCTTATAGATGGTAATCATGTCTACAACATGCCTATGCAGCAACACTACATAGATTAGGGTTTGAAGTGTTGGAGCCTATAGTATAGCCAAATTGACACAAGAAATTAGGCAGTATAGCCCCTGTTTGGTATCCACTTGTCAATGGTTTTTCTCCCTCTCCCCTTTTTTATTAATGTATGTTGTGATACATAATAAATACATTCATTGTGTGGAATTGGTACATATGTATATATTGCATGTTGATTCTTCTTACTTCCCCATTTCCTCACCTCCATCCTCTCTCCCACAATTCCCAGAACTCTTTCCCATCAGCACATAATCTTTCTCCCCGTTTCATTTTGCTCCTTAATTTATTCATATTTTGAGTTTTTCATAGGAGAAACCATGTGATATTTAACCTTATGTGTCTGATTTATATAACTTAGCATTCTCATACTGTATGTAGACTAATCTCAAACCAAGAGCTACATTAGAATCTAAACAGACACAGACATACACATACGTGTGCATGCACATTTCTCCAGGATTAGGTGTCTCCAATGCCTATCTGACTACACTATTAAGAAATCTACCTCATGATGAAATATGCAGCAAATCTTACATTCCTTAGCAAGATTTCCAAGGTCTCATGATTTGGCCCCAATATGCTTTCCTAGTTTTAACCTGTACTATTTACTTGTAGTTCCCAAAAACGTCATATCATTCACTTGTGGTTCCTCAAAACGTTATCAGCTGTCAGCTGTGTCTACACTTTTTGTATCCTTGAGATTACAAAGTAAATACCTAGAAAGGTCAATCAAATAATTTAAACAAGAGCTTAAACATGTGAGCTTGGATGGTGTGAAACAATTGGTAGTGTTGCTGGATGGGCCTGAAATTCTTGGAGGAGACTTGGAAAGCAAAGTAGGAATTGGCTTGATACTGGAATAGGAAATGTGGTTGAACAGAAATAACAGAAAGAGAATATGACTGTTGCAGCCACTGTTGGTATCTCACATCTTGACTCACGGAAGAGGTCACATATAGCAGTTTCCTTATTGTCACCTGCACACCTACTGTGATTTTCTACTACAAACATCTGCAATTCTTCCTGAGGCTTTGCCTAGCTACAAAAGGATAGTCAGCCTACCCACAGGACAGGATAGACGTACCCAGAAGGTGACACCCCTGGGAACAGTTCTCAACCAAACAGAGATGGGAGATAGCAGATGAATACACTCATTCCATACCTCTTGATGTTGCGATCTCTCAGTGGGATGCTAAGTGGGAACACACTCCAACGGCCTACAGAGGTAACCCTCTTATCAACACCCTCTCCTTATTGTTATCCTCATTTATTACTTCTGGTCTACCTCGCTGTGTTTCCTGGGAATGTCCTGAATAAGCTTCCTCAAACTTCCCATCTCAGAGTCTTCTTTTGAGTGGGAACAGGATAACTCAAGCTATGACATTGCACTAGATATGCACAAGACTAGCAGGAAGAAGATCCTAGTCTAGAAGCGGAATACGAAGAAGTTGAAGGGTAAAAACAGCCTTGTTTGCCACAGTGTGAAGGAGAGAGGCAGGCTCTACTCCCCTTCTAGGTCTGTTTGCCCCAGAGGACCCAAAAACCTCAATAGAGGCTACTGAGTTTATTGAAGTATTTACCTTGTCCAACTTTCACTTAATTTACACTTCAACCCTAGAAAATTTAGAGGGAAGTGAGGTTTAACTCAGAGAAATTTATGTTAAACAGACTCAAAATCCAGCTTGATAAAGCTGGGCCATAAAAATATTGTTCCTGAAAATAAACAGCAACTTTTCCTTTCCATGCGAAGTCAGATGAAGAGGGAATAAATTAGAAGATGGCGAGTGCTCTGCATCACAACCATTGTTTACAGCTCTCTTTACTTAGCTATTCTAAATCATGCATTGCCTCTTGGGGTCATAAATATATCACTTTCTCCACTCAGCAAGAGAAATCAGAGGTGAAGAAGGAGAATGTTATTTTTCAGGAAGGGAAACAGAGCTCTAGAGATTTATCTGGGCTTGCATCAGAGTAGCTGGCCGACCAGGGAGTTCACATTCAGAGCATCAAACTCTCAATCATGCTTAATTTAGCAGGCCAAGAAATGGATGAGATGCCAGGCCTTCTGCAAATGTAGTGACAGCCAGATCACTGGCATCTTCTGATTAAATGTTATTATTGGCCAGCTCTTCCCTATTGAGAAACTTTTAGATATATAATTTCTAGTAATCCCCAACCAAGAGTTTTCTGAGAGGCTCAGTTAAAGTCATGGACACATTGAAAGAGCATCTACTCTACGCAAGTGCCATAGTAGCAGAAAGTGTGGGACATCACAGGGTACCCAGGAGGTTTGGGAGGCAGCCAGTTTTTGGGGAGTGGAGAGCTTGGGTCCTCTTCCCTGCCCATTTAGGGCACCAAGATCTTGGCAGGAATTGCAATTCTTGAACTTTTTTGTCTGAAATGGCTCTATAGGATAACACCTAGAGGGATTCATAAACAAAACATTTATGAAGAAAACAAAAATGTTCATTGAAAATAACTGAATCCAATTTTAGTAAGAATTAAAGTAGAATGTGTATTGCTCAATATATTCACAACATAAATATAAAATCTTAGTAAGGCACATGATCCATATACTTGATATGTACATCTAAATTTCTGACAGTAACTATCTTGATTGTTCTTAGGGGCCAGAAGTTAGGTTAGCTATTTTTCATTCATTAACTCATTTAATAGTGACAAAACCCCCAAAGTGCAGTAATTATTATTGCCCTCAATTTGAAAATGAGGACAATGGGGCTCAGAAAGGTAAATCAACTTCCTTAATGACACACGACCAAGAAGTGGTAGAGATGGAACTTTAACTCATAACAAGTGATTTAAAAGTTCATCCTGTTAATTGCTACATTAAAAAATAATAATCTCCAAGCTCTCCTCACTTAAGAACCTCTTGTCTGAGAAAGGATTACCAAAGTCACTGCTGTCCTGGGCCTGCTAGGGCATCTGTTCCTTTTATTGCTCTGGTTGCAGGCGAGACAAACTGCATTTTTCCAAAATGGACACAACAATATCTCCCTTGCCGCTTGGGCTCTTGTCATGAGACTCCAACAGTCTTCCCCAGAGGACTGTGGTTTATGTCCTCGCCCCTTGAATCAGGGTGTGCCTTCACCATGGTAGAGGGGCTTTGTAAGGCTATTACAAAACAGAATACAGTTTGTTCCTGATTCTCTCATGGGATTCCTTTCTAGCTAGCCACTAGACTCTGAGGCTAAGCAGCCCATATGGAGAAGTCCACATGGAAGGGCACCAAGGCCCCTGCCCTCAGTCTTGGCTCAACTACCAGCCAAGAGCTGGTGTCAATTTGACAGTCCCTGGAGGAAGCCATTTGCAAAGTGAATCCTCAGGCCTGTATTTGAGTTGCCCCAGCTGATGTCACAAGTTGCAGATACAAGTGTTCCTCATAGAGTCCTGAACAAGTTGCAGATTTGCAAGCTAAGTAAATGTCTATAGAATTCTAGTTCTGGTTAAAATGGAGTAGCTCTACTCACCTCAGGTTTTCCCTCTTACAATTAAAGTGAAAACCTGGACAAAACCAAATATTTAATATAACGAAATGACCAAGGATAGGTGAACCCTGAAAGGCAGAAAGAAGGTGGACTGTCCAGGGATCTTGGGACTTAAGGAATGACCATGAGATGAGTTTGGGGGTTTCCTTAGTACTTCCTATGTATTGCATACCACAGAAATCTCCAATTCATTACTTCCTAGAGGCGCCAAAACAGCAGCAGCAGCAGCAGCAGCAGCAGCAGCAGAATATTGCGTTCAATAAATGTTACCTATAAATAACAGTTGTATTCGTAAGAGCCAGCTTGAGATTCTCCTCTGCTGTGAAGTAGAGAAGCTCTATGGCTACTCACAGAGCAGAGGCATAAGGCAAACACAGAAAGGAATTTAAGGTGACAGTAGCTGGAGTGTATTCTAAAGCTGACTTCACTTCAGTGTGTCCTAGGTAGGAAGAGTTTCCATATTACATGAGCTAAAGAATAAACTACTTAAAACTATGATAATATGGCAGTGTCTGTTAAGCAGTGATCAACTAGACACCAAACATACAAACTGAACAACTACAGGTAGATCAGCAGGTTTTTTATAGTTAATATAGTGGCTCTTTTACACAGAATGGGCCAATTTGGATTAGAATGAGTTTTTGGAGTATAGTAAAACCAGAGAAGAGTATAAGCAAATCAGTGTTTCAGTTATTTATTGTTAGCTAACACCTATACAAAACCTTAGTGCCGCTATAAGTGTTTATTCTTTGGGAAAGATTATGTAAAACAGAAAAGGGTCAGTTCTTGGAATGCTTTATATAATTCTCCAGTGACACTATCTAGACCTGGAGATTACTTATTTCAGAAGTTTCAATTATAAATTATTTCTTTAATGGTTATAAATCTTCTCAAAATGTCTATCTCATCTGGGTGAGTTTTGGAGGTTTGTGTTTTTGAGAAGTTGATTTGCTTCATCTAAGTGGTCAAATTTATGATTTTCCAGTTGTTCACAGTGTGATGGTTAATCTTACATATCATAAAACTTGATTGGACTGTGGGATGCCCAGCCATCTGATTGATCATTATTTCTCAGTGTGTCTTACAGGGTTTTTCTGAAGAGATTGGCATTTGAACTAGTGAGCTGAATAAAGCAGAATGTCCTATCCAATGCAGGTGGGATCATGCAATCCATTGATCTTCTTCTGCCTTCAATATTCTGCCCCCAAGGTCTTCAGAGTCACCCTGGAAAGTACACCAGCCCCGCTCCAGCTTTCAGGCCTTTGAACTATACCACTAGCTTTCCTAGGCCTCTAACTTACGAACAGAAGATTATGAGACTTCTCATCCCCCTTAGTCTCACATGTATGTGTATATATTACCTATCACCACACACTCTATTGGTTTATTGACATAGATAGATGGTAGATAGATAGATGGATACACAGGGAGATGACAGATAGATCCTATTGTTCTGTTTCTCTGAAGAACTCTCATACACATAGTATTGCCTTATTAATCTTTTAGTGCAGCTTTATTAGTAATTGAGACTGGAATGTTAAAGTCCTTAGTTATAACTGTGGATTTACCTAAATTCCCCTTTAGCTCTATCAGATTTTCCTTCACATTATTTAAATTTCTGAGGGATGGGGATACAGCTCAGTGGAATAAGTGCCTGCCTGGCAAGTGCAAGGTCCTGAGTACTGCAATGTCCAGTACTGCAAAAAAAAAAAAATTTGAGAAACAGCTTATTCACTAGGATTGTTCTAACGCTATTTTGTAAATGGATGCCTGTTTGTTAATATGTTTTCTTCCTTTATTCTTAAAATGAAATAAAAAAATAAATTTCTGTTGTTTTATTCATATACGTTTAGGATCGTTATGTCTTCTTAGTTGACTGCTACTTCTGTCATAATTAGGTACAGTGTCTCTTTGTCTGTCAACCTTTTTTTGCTCTGAAGTTAAACTGATAGCAATGTAATTATTTCTTTTTTAAAAAGTTAACATACCCATGATATATCTTTTTCTAGCCTTTTACTATATATGCTGTTATATATAAAATCTCTTGTAGACCATATATTGTTGGATCATATTTTTTGTTTACTGTGTCAGTTTCTTAATTGATACATTTAGAGTGTTTTCATTTAAGGTTGTTGTTGACTAGTTAGGATTTGTGTATGGCTCTTTATTATTTGTTTTCTGTTTGTTTATTCTTCTTGCTTTATCTTTTCTTGTCTCCTTGGGGTTACTGAAGCATTTTCAGGAATTCTATCTTATTGTACTTGTAATTCATTTTGACCAAAACTGCTCTGTTCACTGTTCCTTGAACAACCTAGGTTCAAGTCTAGGATGTGTGTGCCTTGGCCCACCCCATTATCCTCAGGAACTCTCTACTTTCTCCAATCTTCTCAAGCCAATTCATTATGAAGTTCTTTCTTCTTTCATAAAGGTTGCTCAACCCACTCCACATCACGTCCATGGCATATTGTCCCTACAGGAAACTTTGTATCGGAATGCCATGTAATTTTCAAAAAATTTACTGTTAAATTTATTCACTGGGTTTTTATACTACATTAACAAACTCTAGAACATAAGTAATGAGCTTAGAGGTTGACTTTGTACACATTTTCATTGTGTTTCACAAATATCCCCTGAGAGTCCAAAGTGTGGAGAGAGTAAGTTACACCATTCTGAGCATCAAAAGGTGAACACAGGACAGTCCCTGTCATGAAGGAACTCACAGCCTCGCAGGGGTACAGACACCTTCCTATGCAATGGTAATGCAGTGTAACACGTGTCATCAGAGAGAGAACACAGACTGCTATGAGCACTAGCCTGTGGTGTGACAAAGGACAGCGGGGTTAGCCAGTGGACCAGGCAGCAGGCAGGAGAGCACATTCCAACAGGGGGCGAAGTGAAGTCAAGCAGAGGCAAGTGCACAAGAGGAGCAGTGTAGAGTTAAGAAAGAGCAGGGGAAAGAGATGGAAAAGCCAAGGACAGATGCAAGGCTTTATAAGATAGGCCAAAGAGGATAAATGTTAGATGTAAGATGATCATATATTTTATAACTCACATCAGGACATGTGTGTGTGTTTCTGTTTGTGTGTGAGTGAGTGTGTCTGTGTGTGTGTGTGTGTGTGTGTGTATATATGTGAAGGAGAGGGCATATTTAACTCAAGATTTACTGTCTTAACGATTATAATACAGTAATGTTAGATATAGACATAATGTTGTACAATGTATCTGTAACTCACTTATCTCACATAACTGAAGTCATGCATCCCTAGAGTAGCAACTCTCCAGTTCTCCCTCCTCTCAGCTCCTGGCAACTACTATTCTATTATTTGTTTCTACGAGTTGCCTATTTCTTCATGGTGGCTCCAAGATGGCCCTGTGGTTTAAGTATAAATATCTTAGAGCTCTAGGTTCCTAATTGGCTGTTGTACCTGTTGTACAGATTAGTGCAATGCTGGAACTTCCAAATTGCTGCCTACAAAGTCACCACTTGTCATTTCCTCCCTGACTCATCTAACTTTCCAAATTCAGGCAAAGCACCAAAACAGATGCGAGTCTTAAAACAAGCTTCAAATCACGGTAACTGTTCGAAGCAATTGCCATCCATTTCTTCTCTTTGTTTTCTTCAACTCATTTTCTTTCTCCTAGCTCCTGCTCTCTGGATTCTTGGCTCTGTACTTCACACCTACTTTGTACTCTTCATCCTTTTGTTGTGCAAACCTCGGGATTCCTCTTGTATTTTATTTGCCACTGATCTCACCCTTAGCTTTCACCCAAATTTTCCACTTTTATCCCCACAGTCTTGGTTAGGAAGTCCTGCTCCACTCCCTATTTAGACTCAGGTGGTGCCCACTTGCTCTCACTTTTTCTTTGTCTCTTCTGTACATCTTCTGTGACCTATATTAGTGCCTGCTGCAGGGAGAAGCAAAGGCTTGGTTATTTTCCCCTGGCTTAAGCAAGAGGAGAACAGCTTCCAGGCTGCGTGCATGCTTAATTAACCCCCTACACACACACACACACACACACACACACACACACACACCCCTTTCCCAGTGGACAAATAGCGTATTCACATATATCCCAGAGGGAATAAGAAATGCAAAGAGCCTCCTCTGTCCTTCTCCCCGCATCTTCTGCAACCAAGTGAGAATAGGCCAGAACTTTGTTCTTTAGTTATTTCAGTTTCAAGGCTGCTCCATGGGGGCTACATTTGCACTGAGTGTAAATATTCATTAATATATTTAATTCCCAAACTGAATATCTCTCTTTCATTATTGTCTGTCTAGTGGGCTGAAACGAAGTCTGACTTTTTGTGTATATCTTCCTGGTCCAGCATCACATATAAATGGGCACTTAATAAGTGATTTTGGTCATGATGGTATAATTAAACTGTTTTTTGCATTGGAAATTACACATGACTTGACACAAGGGCCAGTCTAGTCTAACTGTGTTTGTGTTCATTTTCTTGCTTTTTCCTTTATCTTGCCTAATCCTGTCTCAGGAAAGTGAGCTTTAAATTCCAAGTAGGCACACATAAGATTTCAATACCAATTCCCTCCTGTTGTTGACCAATGGCAGAATATATATGTATATATGATCTGATATATATGATCTGCCTGGAGAGGGGATGGAGCGATCTGGTCTGTAATGTATTCAAACCATTAATGCTGTCATTCCTAAGAAGAGTTGAAGAAAAGAATGCTGTTATTTCTACCTAAGAGGCCTACACTTATTTCCGCAGTCAGTATCTAGAGAATGTGTTGTCTTCAAGGAAAGCTTTTATTATTTGGCAAGATTCCAGCTTCTTGCTGTTACTAAAAACCCTGATCCATCTTTGGGAGGCAGTATCTACTCCCTAAAAGAAAAAGCAGCCCTACTTGTTACTCTGACCTAGAGGCTGAAAAAGAGGACAAGGTCACCCTACGAACGGGACAGCGTTTACAAGGGGACAGTGGGGGAACCCAGGCTAACAAGCTGTCCTGCATGTTAAAGATAAATATTGCCAATCATCCTATTCTCATATTTTCCAAAGTCTACTTCAACACTGCATAACCTAGTAGCCTCTCGTAACATGTGACCATGTAAATTGAAATGTAAATACAAATTACATACGATTGAAATCCCATTTTCTCCATCAATCGAGACAGATTTCAAGTGGTCAAAGAAACATATGGCTAATGGTAATACATTGAAAAGTACAAATATAGAACATTCCTGGCTTCACAGAAAGTTCTATTGAACAATGTAGGTTTACCTTAGAGCATAATGAAATAAATCTGTTCATCATACACTGGAATTTGACATTTCTTGTGCTCTGTCTATTACATGGGAATAAAAGTTCTGTTAGGTGGTTACCTGATCAAGTACCATAAGCTCAGAGAGTATCCGGCACAAACCACTGTATCCTAGAAAACTCTTGACAAGAAAGCAGCTCTGACAGAATCGCTTACACATCGAGTCTTCTGTTGATAATTGATTAAAATTTTATACAATGGCATAACTTGCAACTTCTGAAAATGCCTTTGCCTAGGCATGGGGCTGGTTAGGGTGAGGATATTCATAAGCTGACATATTCTGTCTTGCATTTTGCCTGTGTTATTTCTTTGTATAATATTTTGCATTTTATACCCCATACATTTAAACAATGTGATGAACAGTTCAACACATGTCTGGAGAGATAAAATTTGTTTGAACTCATGACTATTGGATCTGTAACAGGAATGAAGGCAGAAAATTTGGCTTTGACCTAATTGTTTACCACTCCCTCATGATAAATTTCTTCAGGTTTGAGCCCCCTTTTAAAAACAAATGCCTACCTGTGCAAAAACATGAGTGTCCAATTGTTCAATACCTAATAACACATCAACATAGTTGCATTCTTGAGATCCTCTCCTAGAGGAACAAGAACCAGAGAAATCATGCCACGAACAAATAGAGCCTGGTGGTGAAGTGACAGAGCAAGGCCTGTGGTTTTTATTTCAGAAGTTCACTTGTAGTTCTACCCTTTCTTTCCTCATGTTTTGCTTCCTTTAACTTAAATAACAGCTGCAGGGTAAATGCAAAATGATTCCTAAAGACTCTGAATTAATAGCCTCTTTTCTATCCACTTTTATCCTCCCCAACTGCCCCTTTGCCAGCTTCCCCTTTGCTAGCTCCACCCACTGGAGCTTCTCCCGAGGCTGGGCTCTCCCCAGTGCCAGCCATTGTGCCCAGTGTTTGATGCTGTGTCTTAGGAACACTCAGTCGTCTCTAATTTCCTTCTCCAGGCTTTCATTCCCTGGAACCTTTCCTTCACTCCTTTCTCTATAGCAGGTGGAGCCCTCATTAAAATAATTGATCTGCTTCTGAAATAATGATCTCAGAAATCAAACGATTTTCTGTGAAAACAGCGGGTGCTGATAGCCAGAACTTCCCTTTACACAGTGTCTGTCATATCCAAATATCTATTTTTCTTCCTGAAGGAAAAACCACCATCACAACTTTTTACTGTTACTCAGGAGACAGTTCTTTTCTAAGGGGAACAGTACGAACCTTAGCTTACTACACTAATGTGCTACTGCTGTCAGTTACCTAGTGTGTTTTTCTGCATGTGCCACCCACCTGCCACATATTTGGCTAAAAGGGACATAACAAAAGACTTCCTTTACACAGAGAGGACAGTATCTATTTCCTGCATATCGGTAAGCATTTGCTTAGAGGTTCAAACCCAGTCTTTTTCCTGAGAACAAGCTTTTTAGTGCAGTTTACTCGAGATATTATTAGCACCTCCTTCCTCTGTGTGCAGAGGCAAGGAAGTCCTCTGTGGCACAGGGCTGGGGGTGGGAGAACAGGAATTGAAATGGAAGCTTATGTTTTGCTTCTCGTTTCTGTTCTTACAGTACCCTATTTCCGTGTCAACAGAGGAGACAGTGATTTGAGCCAGGATGGTCCAAACAAAATGGCTTTCTTTGCATTGCTTTAATAGCATTTCCTGAGCTCTTGATAAAGCTAAATAATATAGCTCAGTATTATGCTGAACTACTCAATAGAGACAATCACTGATGCTAATAAAATCAGTATGTGAGAGAAAGCTTAAGGGATTTTAGGGAACCCATCCATACCCACAGAATGTAGCTGTTACACCGTAACAAATAACTTGGAGGCTGGATGGTTTGTTATTGTTAACACAAGGAAACCACTTTGTAATAGTAACTGCCTGGAAAATTATTTTCTTAGTCACCATTCTATTGCTTCTGATCTTTTTGCTTTCATTTTTAAAAACTAACAATCAGTCCCAATACGCTGGAAGAGGCTGAGGCAGGAGAATCACAACTTTGAGCTGAGCCTGGGCAAAATAGCAATTTAGTGAGACTGTCTCAAAATAAAAAGCAAAACAAAACAAGTTGGGGATGTAGTTCAGTACAAGGCCTTGGGTTTAATTGCCAGTACTGTAATAAAAAAAAAGCTAACAGAGCTTTACATACCAAGTTATAAAATGTGTTTAAGGTTATTGAATCTACCACAAAGATCTTAAGATCTGTCCCACATTTTGCCTCTCCTTACTGCTTGGCAGGCTCACCACTCCCACACCTAGCCTACTTCCACAGCATACGTAATAAGCATCTCTAACCTTCCCAGCACAGAGGATAGAGGCACTATGTTCATAGTTGGATTCATAAGCACATTTCTTTTTTCCAATACAAAAATGAAATATCTAGCATGTACTGTATATAGCAAAATAATTATTTCCTTACCTGTTTCTCTTCTCCTTCATGCACAGGACCCTGAGCGTCACATAGAAAATTAAGCAGAAAGATGATAGCTGGAAGCAAATTGTACTTTTCCATGGAGCCTTCTTCACATTTGTTAATATATCTGCCTTTCCCAACACACTTCTTCTTCATTTGGGGTTGCCAGAGGAAGACCTCAGGATCAAGACTGCAATGCATGCCAGTACATTATGTAGGATATGCTTTCTGGAAACACCACAGGAGAGTGGGGACATGAGAGGGAAAGAAAAGGCAGCCAATGAAGGATCCATGATTTAGACAGCAACTACTGTGGGCCACTGGAGTTTAATCCAGTGCTGATTTCGAGGGCCCATGTAGAGGGTGATGGGGTGAACTATTTATATTCCAAGTCTGGTCAGTCATGAATAACACTGACTCCCTGTGAGTGTGAATTTCCCACCGGTTCTGGCCTGCTCTGTATGCAGGCAAGTGGGTTTGGACAAGCAGAGGAAGAGCGCCAGCGATGAAACACAGGTGTTGACAATTATAAAAGCAGCCCATGTGCACTAAAGCAGTAACGGCAAGGTCCAGGGGCTGAGCATCTGCTGCTGACTGCCTCCTGGCTTCGCGGTACCCTCATTCCACTGTGTGGCACCAGTAAGCACTCAGTAAGTTCATTTTTGTTATTTAGTTGCTTTTATGCTCTGTATTATCTACCACATCTGCCCCACTATAGCCAGTATTTCTGCCTGTTAAAAGGCCACATATTTTACCATCCAGTTCTCAGTTCTCAATACTTATGTCGAAAGAAGGAATTTAAGGCACTTTTAGTGCGGTCGCGGTGGAGAGTAGGGGAAAATGCTAGAACCCTTCATTTGCACACCACTCTTTACTGCCACCATTTCCTATTCACCACAATAAGGTCTTTGAGAAATTATTCGTTCTACTTTACCACGAATGTTTTCTGAGTGTAGGAGCAATACCAGTGTCTTCCTTCTTACACTGTTACTAACAGGCAGCCCTGGTGAGAAAAATGCTTTTCAATAGCTTGAAAAATTACAAATCACGGATGGAACAAGTTAATGTGAAGGCAAGGGAAAGTGTAATGTTTAACCCACAGCCCCGGCAGACACTGGGCACAGGGAGGTACTATGGTCAGGTATGAAGAAGTCCTCTCCTTTATTATTCCCAAATTGAGGCCCAGTGACCAGTATCCCCTCCACTGGCCTCAGGCCACCATTACCATAATGATACCAACAGCTGCGATTATCACTTCTACCCAAACACTGACCTCACCGACTAGGACCTGCTGTGCCTTTTGGGTAATCCTTGCCCTCTCCAAAATGCTCGTTTTAGTTCATCCTCTGTGTCTGTAGAAACCAACACAAGAAGGTCAATTTCCTGCAGCTCTGCCTCACATGTCCTTCTGTTACAGAGAAATGTAGTACTGATGAACACTGAACAGAAGCGACAGATAAAGCAAGACTGGAAGAGCAGATAGATAGCATATGGGAAGACAGAGAAAGAGGAAAGTGCCTGCACATTGTATTAGAAGACACACATCCATGCACACATGCATGCACATAACACACACACACATACACACACAGTACAGACACTTACGTTCTCAGAACACTTCAACCAGTAGAAAGATGACTTCACTTCACTGGCAGTAAGAAAACCCTTTGAAGTCTGTTACCACGCAAAGTCAAACCTTTTTCTGGAATCTTACCAGGTACGTGATTGGTGAAGCATGTCTTCGAACAAAACTGTAAGTCTACCACATCTTATAACTCACATTCAAATAATGATGCTCAAACAATCAAGTGGTAGACACAATCATGTATCTTTGAGAAAGAAAGAGGTACACACATCCCAGCTGTTGGGAGTACAGTCATAGGGTGGATCTCAGCTCTCAGACCACTTTGAGGATTGCTTCAGATAAAACAAACTACCTCACCTAAAGTCACACTTATTTTCCATGGAGAACTTGCCTCAAATGCTTGGTCAATGCACAGATATAAAGACCAGACCGCCTTGCTCCAATTGAAGGCAACTCCTGAGAGACCACTGAAAGCTACAAAATCCCCATGAGATAGACAGAGATGTCAGGTCAAGCTTCATCACCTGTCCAGGCCTGCTTCTGCCTCTCATCACTGATGTTATGCCAAGGTCTCTCATGTACTGCCTGCATGCCAATTTCCATCTCACACTTTCTTCTCTGGAGAACCCAATCTATAAGTGTTTAAATCTCATTTCATCAAAGACCAGATTAAAAGGAATGAAAATGCCCATGTTCTACATAGTTTATTGTATAGTGTTGTTTTGGAAATTGCTAATCTATACATGGCCATGATCTGCTAATGAAAATATCTGGCAAATTAAAAGACCTAACTTCTCAACCACATTGGTATAACAAGCAGGCCTGAGATGAGGTCAGGGGCAGGGTGCTAGCAGAAATAGGTAATAAAATTAAAATCTACCCTTTTTTTTCACAGTTTTCCTTTACCATATTAACACTGATAACAGTGGCAAACATTACGTATTAAGAGATTTTTATGTGCCAACTATTGGTCTAAACATTTTGCATGATCGTGTAAATTTCACAGCAATCTTTTGAAATACATACAATTCTTGCTTCCACTATAAAGATGAAGAAACTGAGGCATGAAGAAGTCACACAACTCTAATAAGTGAGCAGACTGGATTTGTATCCAGAAAGTTGTTTTGGAGATGTGAAACTCATTGGTTATAGTATAATAGCCTTTCTAATAAAAAAAAAAAAACATTTACCAAAGGTTTAGTCATTCCTGCTGTAATCAAAGTCAGTGATATGGATTGAAAACTTTACCTTACTCAGGAAGTGTTAGTTGGGATGAATATGATTATATTTCGAACACAATTGATGTTTGAGTCCTGCTAGAGAAGTGGCCTCAGCTACACAAGTTGATTTCTTATATCAGCTGTGCCCTTAGCAACACCTGTGTCTGAAGCTGAACAGCTGTCCTAACGTTCCTATTATCTGTTGTAGAAAACCATCACTATCAATCCACCCCCTCAAGATCATTAGTGAGGGTGAAAGGAGAAGCTATAAAATTGGGGTGAGAGACTGTTGAAGAATCTGCTGGAATTTAGCTAGTGAGGTGACATCCTTCAGTAAGGCAGCTCTCTATCGAAGAGAAAATTGTTAGTGAGAAAAGGGCATCCATATAGCATTTCAAATGGACTGAGGCCTAGAACGTGAGGTGTATTTCTTATTTTAATGAGAGCTAAAAGTAGCAAGTGAGGCCACTGTAGTGGGTCTCTCGAGCCATTTTGTGAAGATGCCCTAGGGGCTCATTCACCTTTTCTACCTTTCTTCATGATTTGTGGCTTCCATGCCTATTAGAGGTGACAGAGAATGCCGAGTGCCTGAGAAACACACTGAGTGACTGTTGCTTTAAAAGAAGGCCCACTATCATTCTGTAAGCTCTTACAAAGACCAAATATGGGGATGACCTCTAAGACCAAAACTTTTACCACCTCTTGTGCCTTTTCTGTTCTACAAGGAAAGGATTCAACTCAGCTTGTGAATGTATCACCCAGACTAATAAGAACTAAACTCTTTTACTCTTTGGCATACAAGTGAAATCAAGCTATCAGTAAGTCTAGAAACTGTTCTTAAGGGACTGGGATAGCAATTGTAATGCATTGGCTTTTAAACTCCTCTATTGACAGTTTGATAATTTGTTTTCAGTCCCTCCAGTTTTAACTGTGTCTTTTTGATGCTCCTGTTGAAAATTAGTTAAGCATCTATTTTTCAATTTACTTCTGGGTTCTCTATTCTGTTCCACTGATCTATGTATTTATTTTTATGCCTGTATCATACTGCCTTGATTACTATAGCTTTGTAACACAGTTTTAAATCAAGAAGTGTGATGCATCATTTGCCTATTCTAGGAACTGCCTTGGCTACTTGGGGTCTTTTGTGGTTTCACATGAACATAATAAAATTTTAAATGTTGTATGTAATTATCAGAGATGTAGTTCAGTAGCACAGTGCCTGCCTGGCAAAGGCAAGGCACTGAGTTTGATTCCCAGTACAAAAAATAATTATATTTAATTGCCACACAATTGCAGTGGATATGCCAGATGTGACATTAATTTTGCTCTTATATATTTCAGAAAACAGGAACAAGAGAGCTAAGTATATTCCTCAGATTCCTTTCAGCTAGGATTGCAGGTATGATGAAGTCTCCTCTAATCAAATACACTTACATAAGATCTGACAGGTAGCCATGAGAGTAAGTCTCTGACTCTGAGCTCCTCGCTATTTGGGTTGACACACAGAAGCATGAATCACTGGGGTTTTCTCTCCAGGGGATTCAGCAGAAATCTCAGTTTCTGGTCACAAGTAGAAAGCCTGAAAAGCCTTCAGCCTACAGCGAAGAGAGGAGCAATTCTGCTCAGGACAGTGAAAACCTCTCCCTTAGGAAGTGGCCCCTGAATAGCAATCTGAATGAAGTAAGTGCACAACTCTTGAGGAGACCCTTCAGGCAGAAGAAACAGCATATGTAAAGCCTTCGGGAGAGAGTTGGTGTGTAGATCAGAATGAAGGATAGGAGAAGCTGAGCACAGTGATAAAAAAAAGACCAAGTCATTAAAGCCTTGTGTGGTGTTATAAGGGGTTTGGATTTTTATTCAGAATGGATTGGAAAGCCACGGAAATATTCTTCCACATGGAGGCAGTGAGACTTGCTGAAGTGACTGCTATGACTATGTACGTAGAACAAAATACCAGTATCTGGTGATGAAAATTTATGCAATCAACAATATAGAAACAAAGGGCTAGGTGAGTAGCAGGGTGAGGAACAATTAGCTGTTTACACAGAATTCACCAAATGTTATTGAACAGAGCAATTCAGAAATGCATTTTCCAGAAGTCAAGGCCAGGTTGATTTGTTCCTATTCAATAAACACTGAATACTTATCATATGCCAACTGTGTATTGGTTCATACATTCAACAAGTGTTCCTTGATGCTTGCTAGTTCTTTGGTACTGAAGAAAACACTACAAAGGTGAGTTAGACCTGAGTTAGATGAGAACTTGCCCTTGAGGACTTCCATCACCTGCAGACAAAATGCCATCTCTCAAGAGCTATAATAATAATAATGTGCACTAGATGGGAAGCTAGGGTGGCCAAAGAAAACACAGAGCACCAAGTTAAATTTAAATTTCAGATAAATGAATTTTTTAGTATGTATTTTTATATCTCCAAAATATGTCAGTCCATAAGATGTACCTACATGAAGTCAGATTTAACTGGACACCCTGCATTTTCATTTTCTAAATCTGACAACTGTCGGGACTAGATATAATGGTCTTCAAACTGCTACAAATATTGGGTGCACATGAAGACGTTCCATGAAGCATGAGGACACAACTCGATTTTAAGGGACATAGTGTCCAGGCTCTCCATTCTTCCAAATGCAATCTGCTGGGGAATAGCCCATGATGGAAATTACCTCCCTGTCATACCTCTACCTTTGCAGAGACTTCTCCCTGCTTCATAGAAGGAGGGGGTACTTCTTTTCCTTTCCAGATCTTACTGGGGTGCACTGCCCTGGGAGTCTGAAAATCACGAAAATAACAACAAAAGATAAAATTTAAAAGAAGCAGGATGTATACTGAGAAAATGAAGGACTTTCAAGACTGACTCACTAAACTTTTGCAAGTTAGGTGGTCCACCTCATCTTTTTTTCAAATTATTGAGTTGTCAGCTGATAATTTTTGAAAATAGATTGATATATGATTTTTGGTGTATAAATTGGAAGTAGTTCAAAGAACTGAGTGAAACTGATATCGCAAACATCTTCCTTTCATCTTCTTATTTATGACTCACATCCTTTGAAAACTAAGAACAAAATCATGTTAAGCTCTGTTTCATTCCAGCAATAAAAATATTCATCCTCAGAATTTTAGAAGATCCACATTTGTTTTATTAAGAATTGCACACTTGATCGCCGGGCGTGGTTGCACACGCCTACAGTCCCAGCTCTTGGGAGGCCGAGGCAGGTGGATCATTGTGAATTTGATACCAGCCTGGGCTACAAAGTAAGCTCAAGGCCAGCCTGAACTGCATAGCAAAACCCTATCTCAAAAAGACAAAGAAAAAGGAAATGTACAGTAAAATTTTGCTTTTTATACTTAATTATTATCAAATTTGTCATACATTTTTATTATATTAAATGTTTGGAAACCACTGATTTTTGTAATAATAATTCAAACTCAAAGATATTTTAAGCACTTTGAGACTTGTAGTCATAGAAAATAAAAATAATACTATCATTTGCTGTGAAACCCTGTATCATTTCTAATGTCCTTGCTTTGTGTTGTTTGTATTTTGCTATTGTTCTTGTTTTGTACTACTTTCTTTAAAATAAAAAAGAAAATAAAAATAATAGTAATGTCCATTTATATATTTTATTGTAGGAAAATTTAATACAGTGATGAATAAATTCTTCAAACATAAAATATATTACATCATACTAAAATCTTGGGAGGAAAGCAGACTTGAGCAAGGCCTTCAGTGAAACAAGGACATAAAATTTTTGCCAGTTGAACAAGAGCTTGTTCATGTATTGTGTTATTGGATTATGACTCTCATCAAATCACTCCTATATTTAGATTCCTTTGGATCTGTTCAAAAAGGATGATGTAAGATTTTTATTTTTCATAGCATTATTTATAATGTGCCACATATTATATCCTTTGCAGCTACTCAGGTTTAAAATGAAAATTTTTACATAAGAAATTAAGAGTGTCCTAGGGCTTCCATAAATTTTGTTGAAATTATTTTAGAGGTCTCGCTTGGGAGCAGGGAGTGGGCACCACCACCTCCTGGGGCTAAGGCCTAGCTTATTCATTTCCCAAGTTCTAAAATATGGACTGTCCTTGAGAATCAGTCGTTCAGAAGAGAACCTAAAAAAGACTGTTTTGGAGGACTTCAGAGGTTCAAGGTCTGGTTGAGAGTGAATAGACAAGGTATAAGGATGGATGGTCAACATTGCTCTGGCTATGCAGGTGAGTGCCGTCAGATCCAGTGGGAAGCAATGCTGAAATCCACCTCATGTTATGTGTAACAAGTCTGGTGACTTGTTGCCAGACTGCTTCCACTTAGAGGAAGGAGCACCTATCTGTTTTTGGACAAAGACCTCAAATGGGCTACCAGGGACAGGGTTGAGTCCCTGTTCATGTAAGGAGTATAACAAACAGCAAATTCCCAAACTATACAGGTGTCTGCAAACATTGGTTTTGCATGCTTCTGCAAACAAGAGAAACTAACCAATATCAAGTGCCTCTGAAGAGATCTATAAAAGAAAATTTAAGATGTGTTGCTTACATGTGCCAAATACCCACAATGAATGCAAAAATCATATGCCATAAAGAGGAACTAATAAAAATAATAATGACAGAATGAAAATGGGGAAAGGGAATTTAGAGAAGGAAGTAGGGAGTGGGTTTGAAGGGGAAGAGTATTACAAAGGATTAACTTGTGTACATGCATATACTCCCTTACATGAATATAAACATCATGTGCTACAAACATGTGGTCATAAAGTAAAATAATTTTTAAAAAGAAATTATTCCTATCTGTGTACCAAATGTAATATGTTCATATATAAAAAGTACATAAATTATCAAAAGTACTAGGAAATAAAATGGTCCACGTGATGCGACAAAGTAGGATCCTAAATAAGGAACACCTCCAGAAAGAAGAATGTTAGCCATGTTGATGGAGAAAATTTCTATTTGTTACTGTGTCATTTAGAACTAGCAAGAGTTTGGACATTAGATATAATTGTAAGATGCAAAAGTTGGGACAGGTTCTCAGCCCTCTGGCAAATGAGTAGAACCTTCAATATATAATTCTCACTTGATCAAAGAACAGTTGAGTGCATTTGTATTTGGGTTGCATGCATTGAAAGTCCTATCGTTTATAACAGTTTCAAACAAGATCTGACTACTTGAAGATTCCACAGAAATGTTTCTGAGACTGTCTCCCAGTATTTTAGTAAAACAGTTTTAAACAATATGTTCTTAGAGCTTTCCATATTCCTCTCAAGACCAGGGAATGTATCAATTGATAGCCAGGTTGTGGAAACCACAGATAGAATTGTTCTAGGTCCCTCTCAAAGTGAGTGAGTGACTAAGACTTTCCTAAGAAGTTATTGGGAAGAATTAGGAGCACTATAACAAAAAGATGTTGAGATCCATTTTATTAATCTCCTAGGAGCAATTTCAAGGCCACTGCTGTGGGACTGCTGGACTGTTAGCCCAGGTGTGCAGGAGCTGGCTAACACTGGTTTGTCAGAGTTGAATGCTACATTTTCAGGAATTTTGCAGCCTGGTTAGAATCCAGTGAACAGCTTGAAACCGACACTGCTGGAAGTACTTACACCATAGAAATTGACAAAAATTACAAAGTCAATCAGGGCCTTCATTTTATCTTAATTTTGAGAGCCACTTTTAAGATGTTTATCAGCATAGTGAAGACTCACTTGAGAGAAGACCACCATGCATTCCACAGCAGGGCTAAAGGCTTTGTGCCCTAGAAGCTGGTCACATGATACAAACAGCTGAGCAGCAACAATAGATGCTGTGATGGCCAGAGGGGCTGGGTGGCAACCAAGACCTCCAGTCAAGTACCAGTATAGTCACGTGGAAAGGTGATCTACTGTCCTCTTGGTAAGTTCTTGAAATTCCTGTTTGCAGAGAAGAAAGTGACTCTTTTGCAGACACTGAATGGTCTTAGGTTAAACTGCAGCAGGAGTAGGGAGGAAAGCAGGAGAAAATGAAACCTAGCCTCACTAATGTAACATAAAGTGTTATTAGAATGTTTGAAAATGTCTAATGCTTTAAGTAAAATCCCATCTGTCATATTGGAAGCAGATTATCAAGGATTGTTTAATAATCTACAGAGAGGTACCTTTGTTTGACTTTGCTATTAATTATTAGCTCAGAGTCTAGGAAGTTACCTATTAAGTTGTAGATCTTTTCCAGTAACAACACAAATTATTTCCATCCAGTTGAAAGGAAAATTCCAAAAGTTATGCTTTTTATATTGTCTTGTAGGATAAATCAGTTTTGTATCTAATAACAATTTATTGTAATATCCTGTTTACATCTCTGTACTCAGAGCTGCAAAAATGCTTTTCAACCACTTTTTACCATATTACTTTAACAAGTCAATAAATCTTCAACATGTGTTCATTCTACACCCATACAAAAAGTCATGGTTTTGGCTTCTTGAAAATTACACTTTGACAGTGTAGCCAGGCTTTGGTGAGGTAAAAGCAGTTCATCTCAGCTGATCTTAGGGATAAATATAATTTGGAGCCTTGTCATTGGCAGAGTACAACAAATTAACACAATTTCTGCTCTTTATACTTCTATACTGGAAGCCCAGCTCTCCAAGGAATATAGAAGACTTTGGTTGGGCTTGGTGGGATTATAGAGTTGCCATAAATCATTAGTCTTGTAAACAGAATAGCCCTTGCCAAACACAAGTATTGATGTCTTTGGTATCATAAGGCTTAAATTTGCAGGGGAAAAAGATTCATGTGTATTTGACTTGTCTAAGCTTTCAGCCAATTCGTGTCTGGAAATTCCCAAAATGATGATGTGTCACACAACCTCTAAGACCAATCACTCTTTACAAACAGACAGGCTTGATTAGAGGAGCCCATAGAAGAAACCCTACCACACTTTGCTTTGTTTTATTCTCACCACACTTCCCCAGCAGCCATTGGAAGTGACGAGACTATCCACAGATCTGCTCAGGCACAGCAGACAGCAGAGACATAAAGCTGGTTGACAACAGAACAGTACTGTCTCCATCTCTCTACTCTCTCTCAGGGGCTGTTGAGAAGAATGGGTGGTTTTCACTGTGACCTGTTAAAACCTATTCCTCTTTCATGAGTATTTCACTTCTGTTCTGTGTTCCTTCTCCATGAACTTCCTGAGAAGTGGAAGTGACAAAATCCCTGAAAACATCCCCTTCAGACCCAAGTGACAATGCGTCCCAGCTCACTTGCTCTTGAGAACCTATTTAAAATGAAGCGCAATATTTTGTATAGTGTGATGACAAGAAACTTGCCTCGGGCACAACTTCAAAAACAAGCCTATCTTGTGGGAAATCTTGACCTGTCAGTTTAGTTCCCTGCAGGCTTTGCCTCCCACAGGCAGATGGTTCAGTTTCCTTTGTGCATGAAACTTGGACTATCTCTCTTTTTGAACTTCATTACAAAAACTATGTAAAAGGATGTATGGCCGTGAGAGACTGCTGTGGATCCCCCCTGTGCTGGTGAATATGGAATGGTGCTCAGGAACTCTGAATTTACAGTCTTAATAGAGGAGAGTTCTCATTAGGACCTGGTTCCAGGGAAGGTGACCCAGAGTTAGTAGTAAATATTCCTGCTGTCTCAACTGCCAGGCTAGATTGTTAAATGAGACCTGATATCCTAAAAGCTATAATCAATGCTTGAGAATCTACTTTACTGAGACCTCAAAGCTTTCTAAATCAACTTTGTCTTTCCACCTTGCTGTTTTTCCCTAGCATTGTCTCTCATGCGCAGTGCCCAGAGCCCATTCTGGACATGTAAATATCTGTCATGATGTTACTGAGCATAAGCTGCCAGATTAGGCATATCTATTTAAGAATATCATATAATGCATTGCATTGTGACCTATGAATTATTCAATTGTCATTGAACGTAAGCCCCCATCATTCCCAAGGATAATTGGGAAGAAGTAATATATTCTTATACTTGAAATTGCATCACAAATGTAAAATGAAGCCATCCAAAACCCATTAAAATCACGGAAAAGTCATTGGGAGAGGCATACTGATAGTAGATTAGTGTAGAGGTGAAAAATAATCATGTGAAATAGTTGCTTCTGCAGCAAAGAAATGATGTAGCTATCCTTTTTATTTGTGTGATGTCTAGACCGATTGCTGCTTAAAGTAATAAAATATCTAAAAGTTGTTAATAAAGTACTTTTTGCTACTTTAAATTCAATTCATAACCTCAACTGAAAACTTATTTGTACCAGCATTTATGATAAAATCTAGATGATAGAATTTTTTTCCTCCCTCAGAAGCTGACACAATAATGGAACCTTAACTTAGGTTTTGTCCTTGGATCAATCAGTTTCTTAATTCTGGGATTTTGTACTTCAATACAAAACACAGTCTAATTTCTTTCATGGGTGATGTTTGTCCTTAGACTTTGCTCTTTTCAACAATATTTGAAATTGCATACAAATCCACATATCAGCAAATGGACTCCTCCTTTTGATAAAAGTGCAGTTTCTTACTACAGAGGAAGAGAGACAAGCATTCAATTCAAACATTATCACTTTTCTGTCCCACTCTGCAATTTTTTATTAAAGATTAAAGTTAATACACTATCTAGTTATATTAATATAAAAGTTGCTGCTATTTCTTATGAATGGTGTTTTTATAAGAAATTAATAAATGGAAGCAAAAATGATTATCTACTTCATTCTGAAGATCTAAGGAATTTCCAATAAAGATTTCTTGATACAAAGCATGGACCTAAAAATATTTTGTTAAGAATTGAGTAATCAGAATTTATAGGGAGCCCATTGTTTTTGGAAGGAGCAAACCTTTCATTTCTTACTTGCACAATTTCAGCAGGCTCTTCCTACAACCAGTTGCCTCTTTTTCAGTGGACTTGAAATAGCCTACTTATTTGTCATAATTCCCAACATTTTCATAAGGAAAAAAGTCATCAGTGTTAGCAGCACATTTTAAAAGGTCAAATATAATATTTTCTACATATGCTGGGCTATTCAGTTGTTTACAGATAATTTTAAAGTTAAGCCACCTTTGCTGCCCCAGGGATTGCTTATATTAAAAATATTTTATTTTCAAAACTCTATAACCCTTTGTTTGTAAACATATTTACTTCACCTTTAGTCCATCTCCTCATTGTTTTGAGAAGATATAAAAAGAACAATGAAGTTAGTGGCTTGGAAACTTTGTATCAACATTTGGAGAAGATTTACTTAACCATAGAAAACAGATATCAAACAAGAAACCACTCCTTACATCTGTGAATATAAGACCAGGCTTTGCATTCAGTGAAAACTATTATAAGAGAAAATATTTACCTTTTCCTGCACTTGGAGATTTGTGGTTTGCTTGTTTAAATGAGAACAAAGGACACTTCTATGGAATAACATGAAGGAGGATATACTAAATGAAAGCAAATAAATGGAAACATCTGGAAAATTAATTCTGATATTTTACTTATTGTTAAAATATCATAATTGGTTTTTAAAGTGGGGATAAAAAAGAATGTGATGTGATATATTAAATAGCACAACTCAAATGATCCCTCAGATCTTTTTCAAAAGGAACTGTGGTTCAGTATGTACTGAAAATGAGAGAGATCATTTTCAACTACAGTAGATTTCTATTGGTCTAAGATTTGAATCAGACAACTTCCATAAACAGCCAAAGAAAAGGCCCAAGGCATCACATCAGTGAGATGGATATCTTTTCTAACTTACCATGACAACATATGCTTGTTCATGTTTTATTTTGAAGTCATCCCTGAATCAAACCAAGTGTGAGACAAATGTACATAGTTGTGCACCACATAATGATATCTGTTTCAAAACTAGACTACATATGCAATGACGGTGGCCCCATAAGACTATAAAAGAGCAGAGAACTTCCATTTGCCCAATACATCACCACCCAGGGTGTTTGAAATGGTGCTGGTTTAACAAAATTACGGAGCTGCCAATTGGATACAAGTATAGCACATACAGATAAATACAATACATAACACTTAATGATAATAAATGATTATGTTACTAGTTTATGTATTTAGTATACTTTTGTCATTTTTTTAGAGTATACTCCTACTTGTAAAAACATCTCCTGTAGAACTGAGTGCTGTGCTATGCCATGGCAACCTCATATATTTTGTATTTACTGCATCTTTTGATTACATAAAGAGGCCACCTTGACCAATTGACCTTTTCTATTTTTGTACACACTACGATGCTCTCCCAATGATGGAATCACCTAAAGATTGATTTCTCAAAATGTATCCCTGTCTACTGACACATGACTGGTTTGTTTGGTCGATAATTCCAGCAAAAACCAGTATGAGAGTAGGCACTTGAAGCTATGGGGAGGGGGCACTGCAAACCTTGTCAAGCTAATACCACTGTACATAGCTGGTTCTGAATTATAGGAACTAGCATAGACTGCATAGCTGTCCACCTAAGGGAAGAAGGGACTAGTGTCTGTGTACACCATCTACTCCTCAAACCTTACATGAGAGCTACTGAAGCAAGGAATAGTTATGATTCAAATCGAAAATATCTCTAAAAGGCTCAGATGCTAAAGACTTGGTAAAGTTTTAGTAGATGGGTCCAGTAAAGGTAAGGTCATTGCAGGTGTGCCTTGAGGGAAAACTGGGACCCAGTCCCCTCTTCTCTTTCTTTTGACTCCAGGCCACCATGAGAGGAGTAGCTTTTCTGTACACCACAATTCCTGCTATGAGGTTCTGCCTTACCACAGGCCCATAAAAACAGTGGACCACTGACCATGGACTGAAACCTCTGAAATGATAACCCAGAGTAAATCTTTGCACCTTTTAAATTGCTTATCCCAGGTATTTCATCACAGTGATGAAAATCTCTCACAAGCATTAATTCTGTAATAAAACGATATAACCTGCTCAGGAAGTGGCAGCCTAAGGAAACCCCAAGTAAAGAAATGTAGGTTAAGGCAGCTGGAAGTGCTAGTTGAAAGTGAGTTATTGCTTACACTCCTGAGGCTGCTGCACCAAATTACCACACATAGGGTGATGGAAATACAACAGAAGTTCATTTTTTCACAGGTCAGGAGGTAAAAAAAAATCCAAAATCCAGGTGTTGATAGGGCCATGCTCCCTCTGAAGGCTCTCAGCACGGTCCTTCCTTCCCTATCCTGCTGTATTGGCTGCAGATTGTCTTGGTGTTCCTTGGCTGATAGCTATATCAGTCCAGTTTCTTCTTCTGTCTTCCTATCACCTTCTCTTCCACATCTCAGCAGTTTCTCCTTTTCTCTTTTATAAGGATACTTCTCTTTGGATTTAGGAATAACCCTAAATTGATAATAATCTTATCTCAAGATCCTTCATTATATTTGAAAAGATTCTTTTTGTTTTTTTAATTTTAAACAGAGTAATAATAAAACAATAAAAATGATGCAGAATTTCAAAATGAGATGATAGGAAATTAACAATGGTTCTTACATTGTATATTATCTTACATGCCTATAGCTGGTAATTTGAAAATATTTTTTCCACAATATTGTATATTGTTATCTTACATGTCTATAGCTGGTAATTTGAAAATATTCTTATCCAAAACAAGGCTACATTCACACATTTTAGGGGTTAGGATATGGACATATCTTAGGGAAGGCACTAGTCAGCATGCTACAGCTTCGGGTGAGGGGATATGAGCAGACTGCCAGTAATGTCTGTGGAAATCTAGTACAGTAAACTGTATTTCTAATAATCACAGTCAACTATTTATTTTCTTTATTTTTGTAGTACTGAGAATTTACCTTTTTGTTCCTCACCACCAACACCAGCCATCTACCCAAAATTAATTTTAGGCTTATGTATGTGCTAACTGTTGGCTTTCACCCTTCCTCTGTGCATGTTCATGGTATGAATATTTTCCTTATACTAGACTAGGTTTGTTGGTTATTTATAAGACATACATTGGCTTTTAAAAGCAGTAACCACAATAAACTGGGATGGGATGCTCTTATGACAAAATGTGATTCTCTCTCTCTCTCTCTCTCTCTCTCTCTCTCTGTCTCTGTCTCTCTCTCTCTCTCTGTGTCTGTCTGTCTGTCTGTCTATCACTTGTTTCTCTGTCTCTGTCTCTCCTCTCTCTCTGTCTCTATTATAGGGGCAATATCGTAAAATTCTGTCAATAGAAGGTAATATTTTTAAGAAAAATTTAGGCTGTATGTCACACAGTAATTTAAGTGAAACCCCTAGAGTTTCACACTTACACTTGCAGCAAGTCAGGTGAACTGTCAAGCCACAGCCAATGGGTGAAGCATTAATTGATCCCTGTGCCTTGCATATTAGAGTATGTTTCTCTAGGTCTGCCACATCCTGCAAAATTAGAATAACTCCTTCAGGACATGGAACAGCTAGCAAGCAGATCCATAGCACTGCTACGGCTGTTCAGGAGCAGGTTCCTGTCAGTCTTTTCTGGTTGTTGGAATTACTTTTCCAGATAAAAGATGTTCATTTCATGGTGATAGCTTCTATCATCTGGTATAATTTCCAAAAGGGCCCCTTTGGAGGGCAGTAGGAAAGGCTCCAGAGCTGAATAGCTCTCTGGTAAACTGAGAACATTGTAGAAAAATCTGAGAAGTGAATTTTGAGGTAAAGTGTGGGATAGAAAGAAGCAGGCCCTCAGAGTGACAGGCAGGGGCCCCAGTAGAAAAGCCAAGATGCTTTCCAAGCCCAGTACTCACTGTGCAACTGCTGCAATTAGCATTGGTACAAGTCTTACCATCCTGGAACATTTAGTTGAAATAAATTAGAGAAACTGTGAGTGAAGAATTCCCTTCAGGCAGAACATCTATCTACCCACTCAATAGTGGAACTCTATCATTTTCAATTTAAACACATAATTTCACTCTTTCATTCATTTGTGCAATAAATTTCTAGTCTGCTCCTGTTGAATGACAGATGAAATAGAAAATACGTAAGAGCACCCTGGCAAGCCCTCAGCCTTTCCTCTTTGTCCTTGGACCTTGGTTGACATGATCTACTTTGTTTGTTTGTTTGTTTGTTTTTCAGGTTGTTTGCTGAAGATAGAAACTTTGTTTTCTTTCAAAAACTCAGATCTTAAGTGTCATGTTTGCATTAAGATCTATACAATTACCCTACACTCTCAGTTCATGTGCAATATGAAGCAAATTATAAAACCTTGCCACAATTCTACAATTAAAAGGAAATGAAAATTGCGATCTGAAATGTAATTGTTTTTAACATATTTGTTGAAAGCAAGAGAAATGAGGTATAAAAAACAGTATGAATTCTACTAGGAAGCTAGGATTTCTGCACAGTAAAGGATGATTTAAGAGCTGTGGGGTACTTCACAGATGAAAAGTTACACGGTAGAATGTCTTTAACCATAGATTTGAAGGATGAATTGTAACCACTTTTGGTTTAACCACTCTGCTGATCACTCTCCCGTCAGACACTGAGGAATGACTAAAACTTTTCAGTCCACATCTAAAGTAATAAGCTTATAGGCATCAATGCCAGAAAGGCAATAAAATCTAGACTTTTGGAAGGTGAGAAGTTCAAAGTCTTACAGTCTCTCTAGTCCTCTCTCAAGAAATTTGTTTGTCAGTGAATTATCCAGTAGTCTTTAGAAATTATCATAAGAATTACCAAAAGAGCTTTTTAAAATTCATGTTTTTAGGCCCCAACCTTGCCATTTTGAGTTTAGTAGTTCTGAGGCAAGAGTCAGGAAATCTGCCTTAGTAATAAATAAATTCAAATAGTTTTATTTCAAGAATCCCCTGGTTATACTCTGAGAAACAGTGATTCGGGGAAAATTCATGTTGAATTTGCAACTTTAGTCCTGTCAACACGACACGGTGATAGCAAAAAATTCTTTTCTTTAAAAATTTTAACAACAATTTCACAAACATTTACTATATGCCCAGCATTGTGCTGATAAAGGTATGTAATAAACTGAAATATATCAGTTTAATATTCATAATGATCCAGAGAAACAACATTCTCATTTTGTAGGTGACAGAGAGAAAACAAACCAAACTTCTTAAAACCAAACCTATGGTATCTGATCAAAATATTGTTCCAAATCTTTAGGCCCTCTGGCCTCCCAAAGCATTCTATGATCATCTGTATATGTCTAATGCTCACCCAGTTGACCTCATAATGGCTGGTCAGTCAATAGGATAATTTACTCCACTTTATAAACATCATCCCCACAAGCTCCTGTTTGTGCCAATAGCCATTATTGGTGGGCAAATGAGATAGGCAGGGAATAGCTGATCCTTTGGAATGATGGCCATGGTTAAATAATCAATGAGAATCTCTGCTTTTCTCTTAGACAAGGTACTAATGGGCAGTAAGGGTTTCATGCATTAACTACTCTCAGGATAGTTTACAATGTCAAAGAGGAGGCCCAGGAATTTTAGTAATGATGGGATAGCTGGTATTAAGCTAACTCTTCTGCTAACAACAATTATAAACTCTGGACAATATGTGAAAAAACTGAAGCTACTAGACTGACCAAAGCTAAGAAGAAACTGGAGGAAATTTGACCCATGAAACACAGGAATCACACTGAGTGAAATTCACATTTATGTATCTTTTCTTACGGCATTCTTCAGTCCTGACAAATTTCTAGAATTTGGCTACAGCAGAAACCTTGAGTTTTATTGATGTAAAGACTGACAGGACAGAGTTTAGACCCAGCAGAGCAACTGAGAATTGAGGAGAGAAAAGTCTCAGAGAAGAGGGAGCTTTAGAGAGTAAAAAGCCACAAAATCTTCAACTGCCCACTCATCAAATCTGTGGCTGAATCTTGAATTGTAATACATGTGGTCAGACGCCGAGGAGCTCAGGAAAGAAACAGCAGTTGGAAAGCTGAAAAAAATGAATAGAAATTTTAACAACTGCACATTTCAGAGAAGATAAAATTTTGGGTTTGTGTATTCAAAAGCTGAAAGAACTTAGTAAAAATCTCAGATTTTCCATTGTAATTCCACCAGGGACATACTTTTGTAATAAACACTACATGCCAGGGTTGAGGGACTTATCCAAGGACAAAAGGAAAAACTAAAGTAGATCTGCCTTAATAAAGCCTAAAACCAAGTCTCCAAAATGTTAAGGTAATTCAACAGTAATTGAACTACCTACTGCATATCCTTTGTTTCTCAGAGTCTTCAGAGAAAAGTAAGGAAATCCAGAATCTTTATAATGTACAGGTAGTATATGTTCAAATATTACAACATATGTGAGGGCATAAAGCCAGGAATATGTAAAAACAAATAACCAGTCAATATAAACAGATCCATATGACTTAAATATTGGAATTAACAGATTTTTAAATTATTATCATAAATATGTTAAAGAATTTACATGAAGAAAATGAATAAATAGCATAAGAGGATGTTTTAGAAGAGATTCTTTTTTATAAAAGAGATTCTTAAACTGTAAAAAACAAAAAGCCGAGTAAAAATCTAGAATAAAAACACAATATCACATATAAAAAATTTACTGAACAACTTTGACAGAAGATTGGAACCAATAGAAAAGATCAGTAAAATTGATTACAGAGGAAGAAAATCATACAAACTGAAACACAGAGTGAGGTAATTGTGGGGAAAAAATGAATGAAGTGACAGTAACCTGTGGGATGGTACCAAGCAGTCTAGCATAAATGTAATTGGAGTCCTAGGGGTAGAGACACAATAGTGTATAAAAACAACGTGAAGACATATTGATGAAATTTTTCCATATATAATGAAAAGCAGCAACTTACATATTCAGAAAGTTCAATAAACACCAATTCGTGTAAATAGAAGGGAAAACAAATATGGACACATCAAAATCTAACTGTTGAAAACCATAAAGAGAAAATTTTAAAAGTATCCAGTAAAGAGCACATTTCTATACCAAGGAACAAAAATAAAACTGATGTGTGACTTCTTATCAAAATCAGTGGAGGCCAGGAAAAACCAAAAATAGAGTATTTAAATCCTCTCGCCTAAAACTAAAACAAGTGAAGCTACAGTGGTAAAATCTCTAATGGTCTGACAGTTAAGATGGGATAAAACACTTAGTGGAGATATTTTACTAGACATTAGTCACGGTCCCCGCCCTGAGACAGGTCAGAACAGTGAGAACTGAGTGGCAGCTGAACTCCATCAGCTCAAGTCTTATATATCTTATCAAAATGCCAAGAAACAAGGGAAAGATGGGGAAATCATGTAGGTATGTACATACAGGACAGCTAACAGTGGTACTACTATCTTCTATTGCTTCACTGAAAGGAACAGTTAATGATTACTTGTTTGATCAATCTTGCATGTCTCTGTTTTCCTGAGAAACCTCTCTGAAGGTATCAATATGTGATACAACAACCATTGTTGGTTTCCTACCACTTTGTCTGTAGCTGTGTTGTTTATATTGTTCTTGTGCTGTTTTGTGGGTGGATGTCTTTTTGTTAATATGTTTCCCTTCTTTTATTTTTAAAATAAATAAAAAAATAAACCATACAAAAAAGATGCTAAGCAAAAATTCCAAGAAACACTCAGCGTGCTCATAGCCCCATGGCAGAGAACAGATTATAGCTGGGAGGCCTATGGATTCTGCTGAAAAGAAAGTTGGAGTAACATGGAGAAATATTCAGGCTAAAAACCTTTGCAGGCTCAGGGCCTTCTCCTCCAGGGGATTTTAATCAAAGAGTTACTTATTATCAATGTTTAATTGTGTCAGTATGAACTACTTTGCTATTCATTCTAAAGAATTCTACGAACATATATTTCTAGACTACAATGGTACCTTGACACATCCTGTCCATTTATAGCCATTCTGAAATAACTAGCCCTGTTTTATAAAGGAGAAAATAGAAGTTCAAAAAAGGTAAGGAACTCATGCTCACAGAGTGGCAGGGCCAAAAGTTCAAACCATGGCAATTAGGTTCTAATGTTCATGTTCCAAATAACCATGTTGTACCTCTATCACATTGTGCAGGCCCAAGACCTCAGATACATAAACACCAAGCCAGTCTGGGGCAACAGAGGAAGATCTAAGGAAATTCTATTGCAGATACAGTGCCTACTTTGGTCTGAGGCTCTTTTACTAAGTGGACTCTGCCTCCAGAACTAGCCCCGGATCAATGCCATCTCACCTTTGTGCTTGTGTCAGGCATGGCTAGAGGTAGACTTCAGACTCTGCCCAGGCACAGCAGTGGAAAATACAGCTTGTCTGTCTTTGATGTTATGTCAACTTGTAAATTTGAAGTCCCTGAACCATCAGGATAAAGATTTTTTTTTCTTAGTACACCTAACATGGCAGATGTTAGCATAACAGCTGAACAGATGTTTTCCCTGGAGAATCTGTTTCCAATACCTCATGATGAAGAATCACCTTCAAAGAATAAACAAATGTACAGATGTGTAAGCTCCAGCAAGACAAAACCATCTATTTCAGATGAAAACAAAAACTGCTCTGCTCCAAGGAACAGATATCAGACAGGCTGGAAGTCACTCAAGGATTTATTTTAAGTGTCATTTGTATTTGGAGTTTTTCACTGCCCTTCCTTGCTTCCAGCAACTGCAAATTGGAACATTAATTCCAGATTTTACTGTTTATTTCCCCCAATGTACTTTGCATCAAACTGACGAAAGACGCTTTTATAAACTGAGTATACTAAATGTGTTTATTTAATATATTCTACACTGTTTGAGTTTTAAAAGGGAGAAAGTAGGTAACCAGAATATAGCAGTGTTTCTTTTTGTAAAGCACTTTGGAAGTTTTACCATAGATTTATTGTTTTAATGGTTTTTTAATGCCAAAATGCTTCCCAGAGATATCAAAATTTTCATGTAATTCTTTACAACATTTGTAAAGAGTTAAAATGATAGTTTTTCTGTCTCAGAAGCACATTGTAGCATTACTGACATCCCCCTGTTTCATTCTTACATCACATACTCCATTGATGTTTATATGGTAAGAATTTCTCAGTGTCATGAACTTTCATGAATAAAAAAGACAAGTAGAAAGTATACATTATGTAATCAATTTTAAATCTGTAGTTGTTACATGTAATAGGATAAGTAATGGTCCCCTAAGACATTCGCACATCCTAATCCCTAGAACTTGTGAATGGTACTTTATATGGTAGATGCAACTAGCTTATAGATCTTGACATGACAATTTTATCCTGGATTATCTAAAAGAATCTGTAGAATGGAGCCTGGGGGAATACATGTAAGAAAAGGCCTTGTGACGATAAAGGCAGAGATTAGAAGGCTGTGTCTGCAAACCAAGGAATGCCAGTAACCACCTGAAGGACAAAGAGAGAAGAAACAGGTTCTACCTCGAGTCTCTCTCTACAGACTTGAGCATCATCATCCCAGTATCTTTATTTCAGGCCAGTAAAACTTATTTTGGACATCTGGCTTCCACAACTATGACAGAATAAATTTCTGGTCTTTTAAGTCACTAAGTTTGTATTAATTTATTATGGCAGCCCAAGAAAACTAGTGTGCTTATTTCTATATATTACACAGTAGTCAATTATTTGGGCTTTGGTGCATTTATCTATGAATACAATATTATATGCAATAACTAAACACTGTGCTGGAGCACCGAATTACACTGTGCAATATATATAGTGTATTTGAAAAGTTATTTTCCTGTCTCCTCCAACAGAACAGTGAAAAATCGCTTTGGTGTTCCTGAAGAGCTGGTATCCTTCACTTAGAAAATGATCAGAGCTCAAAGATCAGAGAAAATAGGAATGGTTTTCGAGCA
>PVLD010015253.1:0-49292 GCA_004027595.1 Dinomys branickii | reverse complement strand
TCCTATCTCAGTTCCCTTCCGAGTTCAGGATATCCACCTCCCTCCTCTCTGTCCTTCACATGTTGCTATATTGCCGTGTCTGAGTGGCATTCCTCCGGGAGGTTCTCTCTCCGCTGCCCACCCGGTCACCATGGGTTCATATAACGTTCATATATGCAAGCAGTATGGAGACACTCTTGTTGCTCGCATCAGTAGTCTGAGGTGAGTCTTAAAGCCTGTGGACTCGTCCCATTGCTGTCAGGAACAGGTGGTGATTGCGCATCAAAAGTTTTTCTTAGTATGTGTTTGCAGTACGTAATTATTACATGCATGTGGAGGGTCGATACACATATACCACGTGTCTCAATTCCTTTTCTTTCCCCTCAGCTCTGCTTCCCTCTCCCGCCATCCCTATATCACCTTCTCATTTGCAAAAGATGTTTGGATTTTTAAAGAATCTCCATACTGATTTCTGTAGTTTACATTTCCACCAACAATTTAGAAGGAAGGCTTCCTTTCTCCATACAGCCTTGCCAGCATCTGTTTATTATTTGATTTTTTTTTTTTTTTTTTTTTTTTGCGGTACTGGGGATCGAACTCAGGACCCTGTGCTTGCTAGGCAAGTGCTTATTCCACTGAGCTATATCCCCAGCCCCAATATTATTTGATTTTTTGATTGTAGCCAATCTTTCTGGAGTAAGGTGGAATCTCAGCGTGTTTTAATCTGTATTTCTCTTATGACAACACATGTAGAACATTTTTCATGTATTTATTGGCCATTTGTACTTCTGAGAAGTATCTATGCATTTCGCTTGTTCATTTTTTATTAGGTCTTTTATTTGAAGGGTCTAATTTGTTTGAGTTCTTTACATATTCTAAATGTTAATCCTCTGTCTGAGAAGTAGCTGGCAAAACATTTTTCCCATTCTGTAGGTTGTTTCTTCACTTCTTTGTGTGTTTCCTTTGGGTTCAGAGGTTTTAAAATTTGATAAATACGATTTGTTGATTCTCATTGTTATTTCTTGTGCAATTGGGATTCAGTTTGGAAAGTTCTTGCCGATGCTTTATCTACAAGAGTTTAACTTATTTTATCTTCCAGCAGATGGTTTCTGTTTACATATTTAGGTCTTCTGTCTATTTTGATTTTATTTCAGTACATGGTGAGAGATATGGGCCTAGATTCAGCCTTTGCAAGTGTACAGTCTCTTTCCCAGCATCATTTGTTAAAGAGGCTGTCTTTCCTCTAGCACGTATTTTTGACCCCTTTGCATTCTTGTTTTATCACTGTAGCTTTGAAAAATAATTTGAGATCTGAGACTGTGATTTCTCCTGCTTTGATTTCTCTTGCTTTGTTTCCCTTGCCCAGGGCTGCTTTTGCTACTCTAGGTCTCTCATGGTTCTATATGAATTTAAGGATTATTTCTACTAGTTCTCTGTGAAATGCTGTTGATATTTTGATTGAAATCGCATTAAATCTGTGTATCATTTTCATTAGTACATATTGTCATACGTATTAATCATATAGAATTTATACCTGTACATAATATATCTTAGTTTTTTTTCCCACGCCCTTCTGCCCTTCAATCTTTTTTCTCCTCCCCATTTACACAAGTTTTGTTTCCATTTTTCCCCAACTTCCTTCCCTTCTCCCTTGTTCCCTTCCAATTCAAAGAAGATTTTCCTCTTTCCCAATATCTGTCCTCCACTGGGCTCCTTATGTACTATTTGGGTTTCTTATGTAATGCAGACAACGTGATATTTAAACTCATATATTTATTTCATTTAAGATTATGGTCTCAAGGTGTATCCATTTTCCTGCAAATGACTCAGGTTTATCTTTATGATAGAATAGTATTCCATCATACATAAACACAACAATTTCTTTATTCATCTTTTGATGGGGATGTGGGCTGTTATTAAGATTTAGCTATTATAAATTTTGCTTCCATAGACATGGGTAGGCATATATCACTGTGGTATGATGCTTTTAACTCTTGGGATGATTCCTAGAAGGGAAATAGCTAGGCCAAATAGAATCTCTAGTTCCAGTTTTTGGAAGAATCTCTATATTTATTTCTATAGTGCTTGTACCAGTTTACACTCTCACCAGAAATGGAGAAAGGATCTTTCATCCCCACAATCTCCTCAGCATTTGTTACTAGTTAATTTCTCCATAAGATGGAATCACAGTGTTGTTTTAATTCACATTTCAAAAATGACCAGTGATGCTGAGCCTTTTTTCATATATTTATTTTCTGTTTACCTCTTCATCTGAGAAATCTCTATACAGTTAGGATGCGAAGTTTTTGACTGGGTCTTTAAATTAAGGGGGGGGGCTGGGGTTTTTCTGAGTTCTTTATTTATTCTAGATGTTAGTATTTTGAAGAGTAGCTGGTAAAAATATTTTCCCATTCTGTGGGTTGTCTTTTGACTTTGTGGTTTCTTGTGGTGTGCAGAAGCTTTTTAATTTTACATGATCACAGTTGTTCTTTGTAATGTTTTCCGTCCAGTCAGGGTTTTGTTCATAAAGTCTTGGCCTATATCTATGTCTTCTGGGTTCTCTCTATTTTATCTTCCAGCAAATTGTTTCTGTTTTTATATTTAGATCTTTGATCCATTTCAATTTTAGTTTAGTGCATGGTGAGATATGGGTCTTGTTTTAATCTTCAGTATGTAGAAAGCCAGTTTTCCCAGCACCATTTATTAAAGAAACTATATTCCAGTGAAGGTGTTTGGCCTATTTGTCAAACATAAGGTAGCTGAGTGAGCTTGGAGTTTCTGCATCTTGTCTTCTGTTCCATTGATCCTTGGGTCTGTTTTTGTTTCTCTGTTTGTTCCTTTTTGCCAACGTTATGCTGTTTTTTATCACAGTACCTTTGTAATATAATTCCAAGTCAGGGATTATGATGCCCCCTACTTGGCCTTTGTTGCTCAGAATTGCTTTTCTGTTTTAAGTCTCTTCTAAAATGAATTTTAGCATTGTTTTCTCTGGTTCTGTGAATTATGCTCTTGGTACATTGATTGGGATTGCATTAAGTCTGCATAATAAGTTTGGAAGTTTGGGCCATTTTCACTAGCCTGTAGTTTTAGCCTGTAGTTTTCTTTTTGGTTGGATTCTTCTCTGGCTTTGGTGTCAGGTTCCAGGAATGAGTTTGGGAGTACTGCTTTTCTTTCATTAAAGAGTTTGGGGAGTAGTGACATTAGATCTTCTCTAAAATTCTTGGCGCATTCATTAATGAATCAGTCAGAACCTGGGCTTTTCTTTCTTGGTATTTTTTTTTAACTACTTCAACTTCATACTGGTATTGGATTATTTAGAATTTTTATTTGTTCTTTATTCAGCTTTTGGAATTGGATGTATCTAGGAATCTGTCCATTTCTTCTGCATATTCCATCTTATCAGAGTACAGGTTCTCAACATAGGTATTAATGTTCTGAATTTCTGCAGGGTCTGTTGTGATTTTGCCCTTTTGATTGCCAATTGCATGGATTTTTGTCCTTTCTTTTCTTTTGAAAAATAAGGTTGTTTAAGGGTTTGTCTATGTTATTTAATCTTTCAAAGAACTAAGTCTTTGATACTGTGGTTCTTTTATTGTTTTCTTAATCCAAGTACATTGATTTCTGCCCCGATCTTTATCATTTCCTCCCTTGTATGCACTTTGGGTTTGGTTTGCTTACCTTTTTCTAGAACTCTGACATTCAACATTCAAACATTAGTTATGTGTGCTCTGTTTTTCTGACATGAGAGTTCACTGCTGTAAATTTTCCTTGTAGGGCTGTTCACTGCATCCAATAAATTGTGGTGCATCATATTCGCATCCTCATTTACCTTTTTCTTTGGTACCGGGAATCACACTCATGACCTCAGGCTTGCCAGGGAAGTGCTTATGCTGCTGAACTGTATCCCTGGCCCTGCCAGGGATTTAATTGTAAAAACTGTCTAATGTCTTTTTAAATTTCTTCTGTGACCCATTGCTTGTTCAGGAGGATTTATTTACTTTCCATGTGTTTGTGTAGTTTTTATGGTTTCTTTTATTATTGATTTCCTATTTCAGTGCTTTATGATCTGATAATATGCATGGGATAATTTCAGTTCCTTTGTATTTACTTAAGCATGTTCTATAAACTCATATGTGGTCTGTTTTGAAGAAAGACCCATTTGCTGCTGAGAAGAATGTGTATCCTATTACTGTTGTCTGGAACACTCTCTAGGTATCTATTAAGTCCATTAGTTTAAAAGTTTTGTTCAGCTCTGACATTTCTTTGTTGATTTTTTTGTCTAGTTGATCTATTTGTGACAATGGGGTATTGAAGTTCCCTATTACAATTGTATTAGTGCAGATCTGATTTTTCATGTCCATGTTTGTTTTATATAGTTGGGTGTGCTGGTATTTGGTGCATATATACTTATAATTGTTATCTCTTCCCCTTGGATTGTTCCTTTAACAGATAAATAGTGACCACCTTTGTTTTTTCTGATCAGTCTTGGCTTGAAATCATTGTCTGCAAATAGAACTACCCCTGTTTTTTTCCGGATTCCTGTCACATGAAATTTGTTTTCCATCCTTTGACTTTCAATCTATGAATTTGTTTTTGAGTTAAATGGTTTCTGGTATGCAGCGTATTGTTGGATCTTGTTTCTTGAGCCAGTATGTCAATCTGTTTCTTTTAATTGGTGAGTTGAGACCATTCACATTCACGGTGATAGCTGATATGCATTGACTTATTCTTGTCACATTATTTTCCTGCTATAGTTCCCTTTCTTTCCCTTTGGTCTAATTTTTTGACTAATCTGGTGGATTCATTCTATTGGGATTCTTGGAATTGTCTTGTCTTTTTCTAGAATATCCTTCAGAACTTTTTTGACTGCTGGTTTAGTGTCATGAATTTCTTCAGGTGTTCTTTATCATGGCTGTATCTCATTTCTCCATCAATTTGGAAAGATGAATTTGTGGGTTACATCAATTTGGGTTGGAGACTGTTCTCTTTTAGGGCTTGAAATACTTCACTTACTTCTGTTTGACATAAGAGGCTAAGGTGAGAAGTCTGCTGATTCTGATGGGTTTTCCTTTCTATGTGATTCATTTCATTTCTCTAACAACTTTTAATATTCTTATTGTGTTGAATTTCTGGATTCTTGACTATTATACACTTTGGTGTAGGTTTTTTTTCTGATCCTGACTATTTGGAGTTCTCTATGCCTTACTTACTGTATCTCAAGCTCTTTTCCCATGCTTGGAATGCTTTCTATTATTACTTCTGTGAATGGGTTTTTCTATGCCCTTTATGCTACCTTCTGATTCTTCATCAGTTCCAATTAATCTTATACTAGTTTTCTTTGGATCATCTTGAAGCTGTTGGATTGATTTTTCATGATCCCTTGCTATTTGTAAGAGGTTTTTCATTTGACAATCACCAACCATAAGCCTGCTTCTAGATCTGATATCCTGTGTTCACATTGCCTCTACTATGTTTACTTCCAGTAGAATTTTTAATCTCCTGGATTTCTATTTGAGTCTGTTTTGTGGAATCTAGTTCTCTTATGTGCTTGGTATTCATAGTTCCCATATCTTTCCTAAGCTCCTTTATTTTTTTTATCTGTATCTACTTTAGATTCATTAATTATTTCCTTCATTATAATTGTCATGTCTTTAATTATCTATTTTTTTTGTGAGGAATCTTATTGGTCTGTTTTGTTACTTATGCTGCTACCATTTCTTAAAATTCAGCTAAGTTTTTAAAATTTCTTCCACCTCAATGCCCCACTGATTTGCCTGGACAAGTTTGGCATTGGAAGCATTTGCTTCCATGTTTTCTCATTTTCTATTTGTTGTTGTTGTTTATTTTGTTTTCTATGTTGAGGCTTATAAATTGCTCATGGTAGGTAGCTTTATTACTAGTTTAAGACTCTTTAAGAAATGACTATTTATCAGAAATTCTTCTAAGAGTAGCTGGCTTTTGAATTTTGAGTCTGTCCCAATTTATTAGGGATGAAAGGTTGCTGCCTGCCTGGCCTAGCACCTAGTTCTTGGGTACCGGAGTATAGTATTGCTTATAACTCACAGACAGTTTAGGTACTGTCATACAAGGAAGACCAAGTGATAAAAACAACTATGTCATCTTGTGTAAAGTAGTACAATCAGTAATAATAATAGCATCAAGCACAGACTAGAAAATGAAAAACTGGTAACTGTTAATTTGCTGCCCTTAACCATAGCTATAAGATTTATAGTTATATAACAGATCTAAAACAAATTAGAAAATTATGTATAATAAATATCCACTCAAAAGCATTATTTCACCCTAACAGGACAAAATTTAAAATGGAAAAGAGGAAAAAACAGATAAATAAAAGAAGAGAAAGATTAGAAGCAAAGCTGAAGGACAAAGGAAATTTCACAAGCACCAGGAAACTGGCAATGAATACAGGAAAGAAGGAAAAAACAAGAACAAAAAAATTTAAAACAATGTTCACATTCACACAAAAAAACCAAACAATTAAAAAAAAAAAAGAAAAGGAAAGGAAAAACTTTCTTAGGTTTCACGCCTGTGGTTATCTTCTGGTGTACCCACTTTTGTGGCAGTGTTCAGTCGAGGGAACCACTCTGCTCTTGCTGATGGATAAAGGAGGCAAGCAGAGCCCAGATCCATGCTGGATGAGCCCAGCAGCCTGCAGCAGGACTATGGTAGAGTGCCAGGTGATCCCACCAAGTCTGCAATAGGATCAGGGTGCCAGTTCTGATACTTTCAAATCCACAGAAGTTCAGGTTCATACTGGTCTCTGTTAGTTATTCAGCATACACTGATCTGAGTGCATCTGGCTGGCCTGACCGTGGCTCCCTGACCCTGGATTTCTCCCACAAGTGCCTCTCACCCAGTCACCATGAGATTTCAATACTTGAAACCCTGAGATAAGGCAAACCTATGGCTGCTCCAAATCCTGGGTTTAGTTGGCCCCCTCCTAAACTGACATCCAGCTAAGCGCCCTCTCCAGGGGACATGGAGTTCACCTGGATTGGAGTCACTAACCAGCTACCGTAGCACCACCGCTCCATTCCACTGATGCTTCTCCCTGGAGACCTTCGGAGTCTCCCACCTTCACTGCGTCCTGAAGATTTGATCCTCCTCTCCCACATTGAGCTGTGAGCTGGGGAAAAAATGCAGATTGCTCTCTCCTTTCTCTGCACTGAGGTCTCTTCATTTTCTGTGGGCCCAAATTTCCCCTTTAGATGCTTCATGGATCCTGGGGATCCACCTCCCTCCTTTAATTCCCCAAGTTGTTATTTTCCATTGCCTGGATTCTGAATCTAGGAGAGGTTGATTTGATGCTGCTTACTGCCCCATAAGAGTTTTGATAGTGTGGCCACTTTGAAGATACTGAGTCTGCCTCTACAGGAAAAGGGTATTTTTTTCATTTTCTGATGTTGTTCTTGATTTCCTTTTTCAGAGTACTGTAGTTTTCCTTATACAGGTCTTTCACTTTCTTAGGTTAATTCCTACATAATTTACTTTGACATAGATAAAAATTAAACAACCAACAACGAAAAAGGTATTGTAAGTGGTATTGTTTTCCTAATTTCTTTCTCGGTAAGTTCATTAATGGTGTACAGGAACACTATTGATTTCTATGCGGTGATTTTGTACCTTGTCCTTTTGTAGGATGTAGTAGTTCTAGGAGTCTTAGTGGGAGATTTTGGGCTTTCCTGTGAAGGATCATGCCTTTTGTGAACAAGGATAGTGTGATTTATCCTTCCCTTTTATTTCTTTCTCTTGCCTGATTTCTCTGGCTAAAGTTGTGAGTACTATACTGAACAGAAGTTGTGAGAGTGGCTATCCTTATTTTGCTCTGTATTTTAAAGGAAAAACTTTCAGTAGTGCTCCATTTAATATGATGTTAGGAGTTGTTTTGTCATAAATAAACTTTACCCTGTTAAGATAAGGTCATTTCCTCCGGACGTGATATATCAAGGTGAAGCCTGGTGGTTTGCTGGGTAACCCCACCATCTTGACTGGACCCCTGATGGCCTTGAGGGCTTGTCAACAGGGGCTTGACCATAGTGAACCTGGTTCCCTGCCTATCTACTGTCTTTGAGCATGGGTGCATTTCCACCTCCTGCCATAGCAATTTGTATATACTCATATATGTTACAGCATAATTTGAAGCAACCATGTCTCTTCCTAAGGTGAGAGTACGAGGGAGTAAATAAACCCAAAAGCACAGCTATTATCAGAGGGAAGATGACTGATTGGATGGTAGAACACTGGAGATGAGGGTGGAGAAAATTGATTAATTGAATGAGCCATCATCTGTATAACTGCATAACAAATATGAAGGTAACATTATGTAATACAGTATCCAGTGCTAATTCCCTACTATATTCTCTATAATTTGTTATTTCCTTTATTGTTTTTGTGTTAACTAATGAGAAGATAACATTACATAATACAGCATCCAGTGCTAATTCCCTAGTATCTGCTCTATAATTTTGTATTTCCTGTATTGTTTTTGTGTTATTCTGGTTTGTATGTCTCCATTCTTTTGTCTTTAAAATAAAAAAAAAGATAAGGTCATTCTATGCCTATTTTCTTCAGTGTTTTTTTTAAGTCATAAATGATTATTGGAATTTGTCAGATTTTTCTGCATCTACTGAGATTATAATGTTATATTTTTGTCTTCTGTTTATGTGATATGTTACATTTATTGATTTGCATGTATTGAACCATCCCTGCATCCCTAGGTTTGAGCCTATTTTGTCATGATGTATGATCTTTTTAATGATTTCTTGCACCCTGGTAGTATCATGTTGATGATTTTCACATGTTCTTTAAAAAGATTGACCTGTTGACAGAGACCACTATGAAGTGGCTCTGAGCAGGATTTAACATTAACCAATTGGCTTTTCCTGTTTACTTGGGAGTTTTCTGAAGCTTAGGCACCTTGTCTAAAGATGGGCAGTTAACTCATAGTAAATAAATATCTATGGGTCACTGGTCACTGCTGAGGCCTGTAGAGGCCTGTGAAGCTCTGACGCCTCATGGATAAAGACGCTGCAGCTGAGGGCGTCTGGCTCCAACCCCAATTAGCCTCAGGAGACTGCAGCTGCAGGCTCCACACTCCTACAATAAATACCAACCAAAAGTAAGGTCGTTCTCCTGAGTGACATAATTTACTGCTTGGGAAAATTCTCCCAAGGTCCTGTGAGATTCCCAAATTTTCTTGAGTCTCCTCTTCCTTTGTTTGAAAACCAAATAAATATGGGCCGCCCAGAGAAGTCTTTGGCTAAACTCAGGGAATAAGCTGTAACAGAGTTAGTCCCTCCTGGAGCCCTGAAACCATTTTCATTGTCTCATCATTTATTTAAGCCTTCGCCATCCACTTGCTTAGGAGATTGAGGGCCTGATCAGCCTGCAATAAGTTAGGGTTATTTAACCCAGTTTTCAATAGCCATAGTTTTATTTTCAGTTGAGCCTGTCTCTTTTTTATTTATTTTGGTACACATTTGAATTATATAGTGATTACATTCCTCATGAGCAGGTGGTACATGTGCTGAACAAATCATAAATCTTTTTTGCATCCCTTTCACTTCCTCTTCCTTCTCCCTATATCTCTTGATCACCTTCCCTTTTGCAAAAGATCTATCCCTCTCAGTTATAGTATCTGTCTTTCACATTGCTCTTTATTTATATTTAGGTTTCTCATATAACAGAAATCGTATGATAGTTAACCTTCTGTGTCCCAATATATACCCATCCGTGTGATTTTTGTGCTTGCTTCTGTTTATACGATACATTAGATTATTTGACTTGTGCATGTTCAACCACCCTTGCATCCTTGGGATGATGTCTTGTTACATTCTGTTTGCAGTATCTTATTGAGGACTTTTGCATCTGTGTTCATTAAGGAGATTGGCCTGCAGTTCTTTTTGCTTGAGTCCTTTTCTGCTTTTGGAATCGGAATAACACTAGCTTCTAGAAATGGCGTTGGGAGTCCTCCTTCTCTTTCAATTTCGTTAAAGAGATCAAGTATTGGTGTTAGGTCTTTCCTAAAGTTTTTGTAGAGTTCATTGGTGAAATCATTGGGTCTTGGGCTTTTCTTAGTTGGCAGGTTTCTGTTACTGCTTCAATCTCACTGCCTGTTATTGGATTTTTCAGGATATTCACATCTTAGTTCAGTTATGGTTCTAAGAATATATCCATTTCTCCCATAGCCTCTCAAAGAAATTACTAATGATCTTCTGAATTTCAGTAGTGTCTCTTGTGATTTCATCATTTTATTACTAATTACTTTGATTTGAATCTTTTTTGGTTTTTGCTAAGATGATAAAAGTTTGTCTATTTTGTTTATTCCTTCAACAAAAGAGCTCTTTAATTCATTGAGTCTTTATGCTGTTGTTTTAGTCTCAATTTTATTAATTTCTTCTCAGATCTTTATAATTTCCTCCTTTGTACTAGATTTGGATTTGGATTGTTCTTGTTTTTCTAGGACCTTGAAGTGCATTGATAGATTTTTTTTACTTGGGCTCACTCTGCTTTTGTGATATAGGCTTTCATAACTATAAACTTCCCTCTTAGGAATGTTTTCATTGGATCCCATAAGTTCTGATATGTTGTACTGGCATTATCATTTGATTCAGGAAACTGTCTAATTTATTCCTTGGTTTCCTTTGTGACCAACTGATTATTCTAGAGAATATTGTGTGATTTCCATGTGTTTCTATAATTTCTGTGGTTTATTTTGAAATTGTTTCACAGTTTCACTGCACTGTTATACGATAATATTCATGGTATAATGTTGTTTCTTTTGTATTTACCTAAGCATGCTTTATGGTCTAGCATGTGGTCCATACTGGAGAAAGTCCCACGTGCTGCTAAGAAGAATGTGTGTTCTGTTGTTCTTGGGTGGAACACTCTATAAATATTTTTTGATTGATTTTTTCACCTAGTTGATCTATTTGTGACAGTGGGATAGTGAGGTCACGCACTCTAATTGTGTTGTTATTTATCTAATCTTTTATGCTCAGTAACATTTGTTTTAGGAAGTTAGCTGTGCCAGTGTTTGATGCAAATATGTTTAAAATTGTTATCTCTTTTTAAAAAATTGATCCCTTAACCAATATGTAGCCTTTTTTGCCTCTTCTGATTTCAGTTAGAAAGACACTTTGTCTACTTCTTGTTTTCAGGTTCCCATTGCAGGGAACATTGTTTTCCATCATTCGATTTTTAGTCTATGAATTTCTATATGAATTAAATGTGGGTTTTATATATGCAATGTACCATTTTTTCATCCAATCTGCCAGTCTGTCTTTTGGTTGGGGAGTTGAGACCATTTACATTGAGTTATTACTAAAGGCTATTCACTTATTCCTGTCATTGCATATTTTCCTGTTGCTGATTTCCTTGTTTTTCCCCTTCTGCCTGTATCCTAATGCTGCCATTCATTCATTCATTCATTCTGTACTTACAGCACGGGCTTTTCCTGGGCCAGCACTGCCAACACAATCCAGTTTGCCATAAGGCTGCATACCCTCTCCAGGGCTGCACTGTGTTTGAGTACTCAGATAGGTCCTCCTCCAGGGTTAACAATTCAGCCTGTGTTCTTTTCCCTTGGTTTTCTTCAGATTCTCGTTTCTCTATGATTTCTAGTTTTTCTGTCAGTTAATTCCCAGAACTTTTCTTCTTTTCCTTTTCACTAAGTTGTTGCTTTCCACTTATCGCAAAGCCAGGTCCCGGAGAGACTATTACATCCTGCCAGATTCTACATAGTCATCTCCAGGGAAAGCCCTCAAATGTTTCTTTAAAAATTAACTGCACACTGGGGATGTAGCTCAGTGGCACAGTGCCTTTCTGGCAAGCGTGAGGCCCTGAGTTTGATTCACAGTACCAAAAAATTAATAATAATAAAAATCAGCTCCTCATAGAGATCTAATTGTGAAAGGCAAAATCTTACAGGACAATTAAGAACAATATACTCCCCTTTGGAAGACAACGCTTTCCTAGCCAATTTCCTCTGCTCCAAGAATATTTGAGGATTATAGTTCTAATACTACTTCCAAAGTTTGCTATGAACTATATCAATTTTGTTATTATTTTCACATCACTCTAGTATATCCATAGTCTTTGGAAACAGAAGACATCATTCTAATTATAGCATTCTGGTTTAGTAGTGGTATTTCCATTTCTAAAGTCTAGTAATTCTCCATCACTGAAAACTAAATAAGCACTGAGAGCAAGCTACAGTACTGTTCCTAAATGGGAATTAAACAGGTCTCCAAAAGTACAAAGCCAAAAGTAAAGCTTTTTAAATTTTATAATTGTGGCTTTAAGAATCTACTGTTCACAACTTCCCCCTCATTCTATGAGGCCAATATCACTCTGATATCAAGACCAGAAAAGGATATACAAAAAGAGATCTGTAGATCAATATCCTTAATGAATATAGACACAAAAGTCCTTACTAAAATACTGCAAACTGAATTGAACAACACATTTATACATTCATAACCCTGATCATGTTGGTTACATCCCAATGATACTAGGGTGCTTCAACATTTGCAGATCAATACATGTATGTGCCACATAAACAGAGTCAAGGATAAGAATTGCATGGTCAATGTCTTTGACAACATTCAACATACCTGCATGATAAAAGCCCTGAAGAAACAGAAGGGTCAGATCTCAAAAGCTATATATTGTAAACAATAGCCAACATGATTCAGAATATGGAAAAACTAAGTATTTCCTCTAAAATGTGGAAGGAGACAAAGATAATCACTCTCACCGCTTCTATTCAATATAGTACTTGAAATTTTAGCCAGAGCAATTACGCAAGAGAAATAAATGAATGAGATGCAAATAGGGAAGGAAAAAATCAAATTATTCCCATTTGCAGATGATACAATCCTATATTCAAAAGACCCAAGAGACTCCACCAAAAATGTTTAGAGCTGATAAACAAGTGCAGCAAAGCAGCAGGACAGAAAATCAACATAAAGAAACCAATATCTTTTCTGTACATCAATACTGAACTAGCTGAGAAAAAAATGGAAAAGCAATTCCTTTCATGGTAGCCTCAAAACAAAACAAAATAAAACAAAATAATTTTTAAAAAACCCAACTAGGCATCAACCTAACCAGGGAGGTAAGAGACCTTTAAAATGCAAATTATATATCAGTGAAGAAAGAAATTAAAGAGGACCATGAAAGATGGAAAGACCTCTCACCTTCATGGATCAGCAGAATTAATATCTTAAAATGGCCATGTTATCAAAAGCAGTCTACAGATTTAATGCAACCCCCATCAAGATACCAATGACAAGGCTGGGGATATAGCTCAGTGGCACAGTGCCCACCTGGCAAGCACAAGATCTTAAGTTCAATTCCTGGTATCAAAAACCAAAAACAAAACTACAGTGAAATTCTTCACAGAAATAGGAAAAATTCTGAAATTCATATAGAAACACAGAAGATACACAATAGCCAAAGTAATCCTGAGCAGAGTCATCACAATATCCAATTCAAAATATAGTACAGAGCCATAATAACAAAATTAACATAACACTAGCATAAAAACAGGCACATAGACCAATGGAACAGAATAGAAGATCTGAAATAAACGCCCACAGGTACAGCCATCTGATTCTTGACAAAGAAGCCAAAAACATGCACTGGAGAAGAGATGGCCTCTTTAACAAACGGCGCTGGGAAAACTGGATATCCATATGTACAAGACTGAAACTTGATCCCCATCCCTTCCCATGTATGAAAATAAGCTAAAAATGGATCAAAAACATAAATATAAGACCTAAAATCTTGAAACTGCTAGAAGAAAACATAGGGAAAACATCTGACAGGCAATGACTTTTAAAGAGTATTCCAAAGGCTCAAGAGCTGCCAAATGGGATAACATCAAATTAAAACACTTCTGCAAAGCAAATGAAACAACAGAGTGGCGACAATTTACAGAACGTGAAAAAAAGCTTTGCCAGCTACTCTTCATCAGAAAATTGGTATTCACAATACATATAAGGAATTTTTACAAACGAATCCCAAAAGAACAAATAATTCAATCGAAAAATGGACAAATGAACAATTGTCAGAAGAAGAAATACAAGTGGGCAACAATATATTTTTAAAATGTTCGTTATCTCCAACCACCAGTGAAATGCAAATCATAACTACATTAATTAAGATTCTTCCTCACCCCAATCAGAATGGCTCAGATAACATCAAGAATACAGTCCATAAAACAGTACTGGAAAGGAGGTGGGGGAATGTAAATTACTACAACCACTATGGAAATCAATATGGAGGTTCCCCTCAAAATCAACAAAAGTACCGCTCCAAAAAATATGATGCAGAAGGAATTAAAGTCATCATACTGCAGACACTACTGCATATTCGTGTTTCTTACAGCACAGTTCACAATAGCCAAGAATTAGAATGAGCTGAGGTGCTCATCAACAGATAATTGCATAAAGGAAATGTGCTACCTATACACCACAGAAGGTTATCCAGCCATGAGGAAGAACGAAGTTATGTCTTTGGTGGGTAAAGGCATGTAACCAGAGGTTATCATGTGCAGCAAAAAGCAAGACTCAGAATGGAAATTATTGACTGTTTCCCTTAATATCTAAAAGCAAACAAACAGGACATGAAAGTAGGAGGGATACTACTATTACACAAGAGAAAGGGAGGGAGAGGGAGGGCAGGAGGGGGCTGTGATCAAAACGTATGTATGAAAAGGCCACAGTGAAATCCAATATTTTGTAAAATTAATATGCACTATTTTTTAATTTCAAGAAACTGAATCACAATGAAGCTAAATAACCTGCTCTAGAATAATGAAATTAAAACCACAGGCCCCTTGGTTTTAGTTATGATTCTATACAGCTGTTTCTTGAATAAAATCATTTTATTGACAAAGAAAGAATGTACTACTCAGAACAGCCCTCAGAGAAAGTGTGAGCGAATGAGAGGCTACAACTTGGAGAACACATTTGCTAGACATATAATTGATAAAGAATATTTGAGCCATACCAAATATGTTACAAATCACTAAGAAAAGAACAAATGATCCAGTAGAAAAAGGTGCACAAAATATGAACATATTTTAGAGAACAAAACAAATGCCCTATAGTTTATTTTCATGATATAATGGAATAAAGGACAGAGACTGTATGATCATCTCAATAGGCAGAGAGAAGGCATTTGACAAAATTCAACACCCTTCATGATAAAAAAATTCAATGATATAATAAAAGATTCAAGAAAAAAGAATCCACAATCTGATTAAGGGCGTTTATGAAAAACTCACAGCTTTCACCATACTTAGTAGGGACAGACTGGATTTTTTCTCCTTATGAGGATGTTATGGTTGATACATTGTGTCAACTTGGGGAGTCTAGAGGTTTGGCTGAGTGACTCAGCAGTTCTACATCTTGGGGTAAAAAGGACATGCCCTTACCCTTCTGGGATATTGTTTATTGTGTCAATTTAAAAAGTTTAAAAGGTTAACTATGTGACTTAGCAGGGAGCCAAGGTGCTTACTTTTTATTTATCCTGACCCCATACCAAAAAAAAAAAGACATACTGAGGGTATGGGTGTAAAAGACCATCTCCCCAAAACAGATAAACTACAAAAAATTTTTTTTCAAAGAGTAGTTGCTGGTTCTTCCAAGGATCTCCAGTCTTCGCCTTCAGCTTGGTCATCTGGCTTCTGGTGCAGACTGGCCTGGGACTCTTTAGTCTTCTGGTGTTGGCTCTCCAGCCTTAGTTGTAGATTCTTCAACATTCCATTGACCCATCAGCCGCCCGACAGTGACTTACACAGACACTGCAGTGAGCTCCAGGCCTGGGGCTGGGCTCTTCAATCTCCAGCGTGCAGACACCCTTTGAACACCTCCTCTTCCAACTCTGTGACTAACTGTTATAAGCCAAACTTATAATTTCTTATACATTAATATATCTTGTGTTATACCTGCTTCTCTAGTAAACCCTGACCAATACAGAGGAAAAAGGAATGACCGTCTACCTGGCAATTCTACTCAGTGTTGTACTTAATGCTTCAACTGGGGCAATTAGGCAAGAAAAAATATAAAAGACAGCCAGGTTGGAATGGAAAATGTAAACTTATCCTTATTTACAAGTGACATATCTTGTATTATAAAATCCTAAGGACTCTACTAAAAAAAAAGCACTAGAACTAATGAATTCAGTTATGTTGCACGACACAAAATAATATCAAAAAATCAGTTACAGTTCTGTATAATAACAATGAATAAGTAACACAAATTAAGAAAGCACTATTTTTGTTTATGTATTTACTTATTCTTTTGACATAGGGTCTCATTATGTAGGTCAGGTGGCCTTGAATGAGTATGCAGCACAGGCTGACCGTAAACTCACAATGATCCTCCTGCCACAGCCCCAAGTTCTAGGATTACAGGTGTGCAGTACCATGCCAGTTGACACAATCCCATTTATAATGGCATCAGAAGAATAAAATACTTAAGAATAAATTACTGGAAGCTCAAAAAATGCTCAAAAAATTACAAATTTTTTCTGGATAGAAATTGGGAAAGACCCAAATAAGTCAAAAGATATTGTGTTCATAGGTTGGAATACTTAACATTATGAAGAGGTCAGGCAGTGTGCCCTAAACTGATCCATAAATTTCACATAATACCATCAAAATTCCAGCTGCTTCATTTACAGAAATCAATAAGCCAAACCCAAAACTCATATAAAAATTCATGGGGCCCTGGATAACCAAAACAGTTTCAAAGAATAAAAGAATTTAAAAGCTCACACTTCACAATTACAAGACTACCACAATGCTGCTGTCATCATGAAAGTGTTAGCGTAATGAAAGGCAGATAGATTACCAGCATGGCCCTGAGGGTCCAGAAAGAAACCTTTACAATAGGTGCAACTGATTTTCAATAACATGAGAAAATTCAGTGGGGAGAAAATTGTCTTTTCGTGACATGGTGCCCAGACAACTGCATATCCATATGCAAAACAATGAAATTGCAACCTGCTTTACAGAAGTTAACTCAAAATGCATCAATCTAATGTGAAAGCTAAAACTATAAGGACCCTGAAAGAAAACAGTCCTTATGACCTTGAACTAGGCAATGAAATTTTAGATATGATACCAAAGCACAAGCACTGGAGGGAAAAAGAAATCAGACAATATTGAAATTTAAAACTTTCTTCTTTGAAGGAAATCAAGAAGGTGACAAGAAAACCCACCAAATGGTAGAAAATTTTGCAAATTCTATATCTGAGAAGATCTTTCTATGTAAAATATATAACAATCTTCTATTAGATAAATAAAAAAACAATCCCATTTAAAATTGGCAAAGTACAAGAATACATATCCCTCCAAAGGAGAAATACAAGTGGCCCGCACACACAGGAGAGGGCGCTTAACATCACTGCCCAGCTCGGAAATGCAAGTGAAAGCAAAGGTGAAATATCATTTCACATCTATTATGTTGATTATAGTCATCTACTGGAATGATTATAATCCAAAGACAGACAAGTCAGTAAAAATATGGCAAAATTAAAACCTTCATACACCATGTATGCAGTATGGTGCAGCCACTTTGGAAAACAGTCTGGTAGTGTCTGTAAAAGGTTGAGTACACAGAGTTATCATGTGGCTTGGCAATTGCACTCCTAAGTAGACACCCATGAAATGAAAATATATGTCCATGGAAAATTACACACCTGAATGTTCACAGAACTTTATCCATAACAGCCCAAGGATGGAAGTAACCCAGATGGCTACAGCTGATGAACAGACAAATAAAATGTAGCATATCCATACAGTGAAAGATTATTCAACAGAAACAAAAAAGAATGAAACATTGAGACATGTTACAACATGAATCAACATTAAAAAACATTATGCTAAGTGGAAGGAGTCAGTCACAAAAGACCACATGCTGTACGATTCCATTTATGGGAAATGCCAGAGTAGGTAATCCAGACAGAAAATCCTGAGAGCAGAGGGGCTTTGGGGGCAAGGAGAAATATTGCTCATGGGTAAAGGGTTTCTTTGGGAAACGATGAAGATATTCTAAAATTGATTATTGTGATGGTTGCACAACTGCATAAACTAAAAACTGCTGAATTGTACACTTTAAATGGATGAATTTTAAGGTGTAAGAATTAAATCATAGTGAGGGCATTATAAAAAAAATAAAGTGCTCAACCTCACTGAGTACTGGATGGATGCAAATTAAAGTCAATCATTTTACTGGAAGCAGGTAGAAAAATTAAAATGTTGGAAAATTCCAAGTACTATATAGCATGATTGCAGAATGACAAACTCCATCCACTGCTTTGCAAAGTACTTACTGGAATTACCACCCTGGAAAACAGGTTGGCATGGACCCACCCTGACCATTCAAATTCTCCCTCTTTCATTAGACATCAGCAGAAAGGCTGATAATGTTCATAACAGCAAAAGACTGCGCGCAGCTCAAGTGTCCATCAGCCGTGGGATAATTCAGCTGGCTAGGGCACAGCAGCCCCCTTACTAACCGACTTTCCCCAGTTTAAGGGAGGACAAAGTGTACATAGAAGTCGGGTCCAAGTAGGACCAGAGAATGACCCAAAAGAACCACCAGCACAAAGCAGATACCCTTTACACACACTTATGTCTGTGTTTACTCAGTTGGCTCGGAACTCACGGGCAATGTGGGTGTGACGGCCCAACCCTCTCACACTCCTGCAAAGCAGTGCACCCTGTTATTAGGAGCCAGGAATCCGGGTTCATAGAAAGACTGGACACAACAGAGCGGGGGACTTTGTAGCTGGTGTTTTCCAGGTAGCGGTAACCCTGGGGTGAAAGACATTGTGCCCCTTGCTACTCCCAGCAAAAGTAACAGCAGGCAGAAGGCAGGTCGCTCCACTAGTCCGCTGGCCACAGCCCCCACCCTAGAGAATCAAGAAAAGGTAGAGCGAGCCGCAGCTTGTGCCATCTGCCTTACCCGTTCGTCTACTCTCACCCACCAGCCCCCCAGCGGCGGTCGGGGATCAAACTCCTCCTCCCTTTCTGTTTCCAGTCCCCCTAGGCACTGACTGCTGGGAAAAGTACTTTTTTTCTTTCACCCTGAGTGGGTTCCCAGCATCTATTGCCACTAAATTATTTCTGTTCTAAATGTGACATTTTTCCATTTGCCCTTTCTATTAATAAATCCTCACGTCTCACCAGCTTCCCAGGTAACACTGATGTCATTGACCCCTCCCATCAACTTCCTCTTCTGCTAGGAACCTCACAGCATCCCAGCCGGGCCTCAGCCCCCACCTGTCGCCTGTGCACAGATTGCAGCTCCTGAATCTGCAGACCAGGATCACTTGGCCACTGTTGACCTCATATGGTAAAATTCTTTGATTGTGATTGTTTTTATTTTGTTGGTTTTTTGTTGTTGTTGCTTGAATAGTTAATAACTTTATTTGTATCTAACAGTATTCTTTTTATGGAAAAGAGGTAAAACAAAATTTCACAACAAAATAACAGGAGAATAACTATCATTAATGCATTGTACATTGTTATCTTTAAAGTAGTTTAGAGTACAAGATATGGGCATTAAAATTTCTCTAATCAGTATTAGTACAAACTTTCCTTTTCAATGAAATAAGAGACACTAATAGTGTAACTGACTTGCATTTTCCCCCTCTTCCCCTCCATCTTTTCTCCTTTCCTCCATTCTAGATCCTTTCTCCTTTTCAACAATTTCTTCCCATTTTACAACATCCATTGTACATCTTAGACCTTATTTATGTTTTTATCTTCTCACACCAGGGAGACAATACATGCAGGTCTGATTTATTTCACGTATGAGGATGGTCTCAAGTTGCATCCATTTATCTGTAAGAGTTTCAAGTTCATTCTTCTTTATGGCTGAGTAGTATTCCATGGTATAAAATACACTTTTTTACCCATTCCTCAGCTGGTCCCATTTGACCCAGCTATTCCCTTTCTGGTTATCTTCCCAGAAGAAATAAAAACATCATACCACAGTGATATATGTGCACCCATGTTATAGCAGCACAATTTGTTATAGCTAAATCTTGGAAATAATCATGATTTTTGTACAGAGTGTTTTTCTTTATAAAAAGGTAGCATGGAGATCTGTAGGCCACAGAGAGAAGAGGTTTTAAGTAGGCCTGCAAGGATATTAGGAAAACAGTGCAGTAAAGTAATGCTTCATCAATTCAAGTGAATTTTACTGTTTCAAATAAAGTTCAACCATTTTTTCTGATAAATGTGGTATGTATAATGCTTACTTATTCTGAATAATACTTTGTAACACAGGTGAAGAATTAAAAAGTCCTTTCACTTTATATTATGCATTGCTTATATCCGAGACATTTTTGAGATAGTTTACTAAAGCAAATATAAAAATAACGCATCTGCAATAGTAAAAGGAAAGATAAACTCAAGAGAAAGGAAATAAATGTTAGTGTAGTAGCTTAGAATTGCCTGACCACTAACCTCAGTTCTAAGTTTCCTAACAGCCAAACTAAAAAGGAAAACTATACTAACATTTCTAGTTAGAAAAATAGGTTTTGCTTTGTTTTGCTTTGAAAGCAAATCCAAGGCTTATCAGAAAGGAAGTATCCATTCATTTATTTGAAAAGGATTGCTTTCATACTTACGAGGAGCCAAACTGCGTGTGCGATGCTGGAAATGCATTTTAAAATGCTCTTTGCCCTCACAGAGCTTGGAGTCTGTTGGGAGAAACAAGAATGAATGAATGAAAGAACAAACAGATAAACAAGTACAACTGAAGAAGTGTACATTGAACTAGGAAGATAATCCAGAACCAGGAAGGTCTCCCTGCAGAGGTGACATTTTAAAACGCTGCACCTGCACACAAGGCTGACTCGGGAAGAAGAGGGCTGCAGAAGTGCTCCTCCAGATAATATGAGTCTGAGGTGAAGACGTCTGACAATATACTTGACAGAAATCTTCCTCAGCGATGATGCCCAGGGGTAAATTGGGATACAGCTCCAAACTGTGAGTTCTTTGGGGGAGAAAGTCAAGGAAGGATTTGAATGTGAGGATGACAGGAAGTTAGATCTTCTGAAGCAAGCAGCAGAATCTGCTCTAAAGAGTCTTTAAGGGTACGCATCTACCTGCTTGGGTGTATGTGATCTTGGCCAACTCAAAAGTTAAGAGAAAGGATCGTGTTTGGGTACAAAATGACCCCATACCTCTTCTTTAGGTGAAAGACCAGTAGGAATACAGGTTTATGGTGGAAACACAGTTCAGAGTCATATTTAATATTTAATGTTGGAGTAATGTAGAGGTTGAAAACTCCCAAAAACTTTCTTTGGAAATCTTTGTTTCTCTACACTTTAGTCAGAGAGAGACAGAAGAAGAGAGAGAGAGACAGAGAGGTTAGACGGGCGAATTGCGAGAGGAGAGGCACAAACTCAAGGAATTGGGGGAAAGAGGGGGCTGGAGCTCCCGCATTAACAGAACTGCGATGCTGAAGAAGACTGACAAGCAGAAACCAGACTGAACGCTGTCACTATGGAAACACAGCACCATCTGTGTTATCTAACCTGCATCAGAGGGTTATGTAACATGGTCACCAGCTAAATATTGAAGTGGATCAAACAGTAAAATGAGTTATTTTTAGTTTTTAAAGAGTGACTCTAAGTCAAAATGAAAGCATACACCACTGTTCTTCACAAGCCCTGCCCCAGAGCACTGCTCGGGACACTAGGACAATCTCCTGGTAGGGAATCAAGAGCTAGCTACAGGCCTGCAGGGGCCCTGACTTTTACTCCTTGAAAGGGTATGGTTTTTATTAATTATAACTGGGCAGTATCACAATATTTGATCTATTTATATAGTTTCAACTGTGGTGATTTAGAATTAAAAAGAGGTAATCTAAGACACTAACCCTGCCCTTTACAAGGAAATGGGCCTCTCCATTGACCAAAGGCAAATCCAGTACAAATGTGGACAAAATACACACTCCCAAGCACAGAGAAAGGAGAATATTTTAACTTTGTGTGACTCGCTAGCACTTTCTTGTGTGAGTGTACAGGGATTTAATAAGAATTGTGGTACTATAGCTGGTAGGAAAATCAACCCTGAACCATGTCACCTGCTATGGCCCATGGCATGATAAGTTAGAAATGTCAAGCCACAGATAGGTAACTTGCAGCCATGATAAGCCAGAACTGGGCAGGTGTTGGCTATTGACAGTTTTTTCCTCAATCTGCTTTTCAATGTCTTTGGAAAAATTACTCTTGCAGTGTCCTGAATGCCAGCCATTCCTAAGTCTGCATTTTACCACAGGTACCCTGCAAACATCTTAAAATTCAAGTATCTCAAGACTGCTTTTTTCCCCCACATTATGTGTCTTGCTTTCTCTACTCCAGTTAATGTCCAAATATTGTAGTCAGGATTTATAAGGGAAAAGATTTAATGCAGGACACACAGTTTATAGGGTTATTTTATAATATTCACCTAAAGAGTTAAATGCAAAAGAGTGAGAAAATCTGTGCACACGCTGGAAAGCCAGAGAATCCAGCCAAGACATTCCATCCGGGACAGCGTGGCTGCTAGAGCAGTGCGAGTCCTTGCTCTGTGCTTCCACTGTTCCTCTGGGATTGGGACCCACCAGAGGAGAGTGAGTCTGTGTTCTGTGCTCCTCCACTATCTCGGGCGAGGCGGGGTCTTTGAGGGGAGTGTAAGGACACACACCTTCATCAAGTAAACTGACAGGAGCTCCAAGACATAAGGCCCAGGACAACAGCCTGGTCCCAGGTACACAGGCCCACACATGCCCTTGGAGGGCAGAGTCGTTGTCAAGAGCAGCAGCATGGAAGTGTCTGATGTAGCAGGGCGGAGCCAGTGGTTGGACTCCGGGAAAGTCCACCAATAGAAGTTCAATCCTAGGCCCCACGTCAAGAGGCCAAGATCGGCTCCACACCCAACACATTTCTGGGATTAAATATGGACACTGTCATAGAACTGTAAGCACCAGAGGTATTATAATACTTTCATTTTCCCTTGTTTGCCTGATTAGCTATTGCTTTCTTGTCTGGTTGAATGTTATCTTGTTTTCGTCCGGATTCAATAGCGATTTGCGTATTTGGGTTTTTTCTTTTCCTTTTTTCCTCCTCTCTCTTTGTCTCATCTCCTTTTTCTTTCTTTCTTCTCTTCTGTTTATTTTTATTCTCATTCTTTTTTTCAACGTTTAGGTTTCTTACCTCTTTTTCATTCTTTTCTGTAGACTCTCTTTCCTCAACTACTTCTTGAATTTAAATTTTCAAGTGAGTAAACATTGTCTCTGCCATTTCTGACTACTCCTTAGAATTCTGTTTTATTCTTTCCCTCCTGTGTCCTCTAGTTTTCCAAAACTTGGGTGATCTTCCTTTAGTCTCCAGCCCCGGTTCTACTATACTTGATCTCACTCATCACTTTAACCCGTCCCCTAAACATCTTAACCCACCCTTATTCCATGAGAAGGGTAACACAATCTGACTAAGGGGAAAGTCATTGCATACAAGAGCATAGTATATGTTTGAATTTGTTACATAATTTTAGAGTTTACTTCTGTGGTCAGAGGTAACAGGTTAATGGTTATTGTAGTTTATTAGTAGTTAAACTGCACTTGAAACTATTGTTATTACAAATTGTACAATTTTAGCCAGGATGTCATACATGTTACAAACAGTTTTTCTCCCCTGTATGATAATACTGGGACTGTATGAGGTCATAATCACTACCACAGCCCAGTACCAAAGGATTAGGGCCGATCCAAATAGTAATCTTGCATCCTTTACAAATTGGGGTGATAGGGCTTTGGGGTAGCTAAAAGAAACCATCTACACCTAGAAGACATCCCTGAAGAAGAGATGTCCTCTAAGGAAACTTAATACTAGCAATAAAGCTATACATCATAAGAAACTGGTAAGTATCAACACTGAAAACAAAATATAAAAGAGAAAATGACAAGATGCAGAAGCAAAATGCAACCCCAGACCCTCAGTCGGCCCAGGACAAGCCAAGAACTCAAGGAGATAGATGAAATTGGAAATCAAACACTGGAAATTTCTGAAATGACAGCAGCAAAAGTGATAAAACAAGTAGAAAAGGTTCTGGAGAAAATAATCTCTCAAGTACAGAAAGAAATGATGCTTAAAACCAAAGATATTAGAGAAGACACAGATAAAAGAATAGATGAGCTTAGAAAAATAATGAAAAGAAATAATCCCAAGGATAGAAAAGAAATGGAATCCATAAAACAGATCCAAACAGAAATGCTAGAGGTTAAAACCTCCAGTGAAAGTTTATGTAACAGGTTAAACAAAAGAAAGGATAGGATTTCAGATATTGAAGACAGAAAAATCAGTCCAACAGCTAGCTACAAGATGAAGCAAAGTAGAATAACGTAAGATTGATTGGGGTCAATGAGAAAGCTGGAGACATCACAAATGACATTAAAAAAAAAACTCTTCAGAGAAATAATGGCAGAAAACTTCCTGAATGTGGATAAAGAATTTGACATACAAATAAATGAAGCATTTAGAACTCCCAACATTCTTGACCAAAATAAAACTAAACCAAGACATATAATAATGAAGATTCCAGAAATTCAGTACAAAAACAGAATATTAAAAGTGGTTAGAGAAAAGAAACAGAACACCTATTAAGGAAAGCCCATCAGAATCATGGCAGACTTCTCAACACAAACCCTCAAGTCAAGAAGACCTTGGAGTGAAATATTTTAGGTCCTGAAAGAAAACAACTTCCAGCCCAGATTGATGTACCCTGCAAAACTATCTTTCAAAATCAATGGAGGAAAAGATACTTCCATGACAAAGAACAACTGAAGAGATTTATGAATACCAAGCCAATGCTACAGAGAGTACTAAAAGATAGTCTAGATAGAGAAAAAATGACCACAATTCAAAGAACAGCAACAGAAAGAAACCACCAGGTAGGGGAAGCAATCAAACAAAGGAGAAAAGTAGGGAACCCAGAACAGGAAAATAACATGAGCAAGATAAGCCAGTATGTATCAGTTATAACCATCAATGTAAATAGCCTCAATTCACAAGTCAAAAGAAACAGAGGGGCAGAGTGGATCAAGAAACAAGATCCAACAATATACTGTATATAAGAAACACATCTAACACAAAAAGAAATTCATAAACTGAAAATAGAAGGATGGAAAACAAACTTCCATGCAACTGGAACCCAGAAAAAAGCAGCAGGAACTATTCTTTTTGCAGATAATGCCATCTTCGAACCAAGAATGATCAAGAAAGACAAAGAAGGCACTACATACTTCTTAGGGGAAAACTTCAAGAGGAAGAGATAAGAATCATAAATATATATGCATCAAATACAGGAGCACCCAACTATACAATTATGAATAGACATGAAAAATCAAATAAACAACAACACAATTGTAATGGAGAGCTCAATACCCCATTATCACAAGGAGGTAGATCAACTCGACCAAAAATCAGCAAAGAAGTAACAGAATTGAATCAAACCTGTGAACAAATGGATTTGGTGGATGTTTTTAGACTGCTTAATCCAACATCATCAGAACACACATTCTTCTCAGCTGTACGTAGGATGTTCTCTAAAATAGACCATATACTAGCCCACAGAACATGCTTAAATAAACGCAAAGGAATTGAAATTATCCCATGCATAATATCTGACTATCGTGCAATGAAATTAGATATTAATGGTAAAAGAAACTGCAAAAACTCCATAAACACATGGAAATTAAAAGTACCCTCCTAAACAATCAGTGGGTCACAGATGAAAGAAAGGAAGAACAGTATCTACAACTAACTGAGAATGTAGACAAAACATACCAGAACCTACGGGATGCTATGAAAGCAGTCCTAAGAGGGAAATTTACAGAGGGAAATTCTCACATCAGGAAATCAGAATGAGCACAAATAAATAATCTAATGTTGCACCCAAGCATCTAGAAAAAGAAGAGCAAGACAAACCCAAAGCCCATGAAAGGGAGAGAATTATAACAATCAGAGCAGAAATCAGTACAATGGAAACCAGGAAAACAATACAGAAAATAAACAAATCAAAGAGTTGGTTCTTTGAAAAAGTAAATAAAATTGATAAACCCTCCACCAACCATATCAAAAAAGGAAAGAAAAGACTCAAATCCATGCATTGAGGAATGATAAGGGTGAAATCAATACAGATCATGTGGAAATTCAGAAGATCATCAATAAATACTTTAAAAATTTTACTCTCATAGGATGGAAAACACAGAAGATAGGCACAGATCCCTAGATACATATGAATTACCAAAGCTGAATCAGGAAGATATAAAAATTCTTAATAAGCTAGTATCAGTTAGTGAGATTGAACATGAACATGTAATTAAAAACTTAGCAACAAATGAAAGTGCAGGTCCTGATGGATTCACTGCTGAATTCTACAAGAAATTTAGAAAAGATCTAATGTCAATATTCTTCAAACTCTTTAATGAAATTGAAAGGGAAGCAATACTCCCAAACACTTCTCCAGAAGCAAGTATTATCCTAATAACCAAAACCAGAGAAAGATACAACCAAAAAAGAGAACCACAGGCCAATTTCTCTAATGAACATACAGGCAAAAATCCTCAATAAGATACTAGCAAACAGAATTCAACAAGTCATCAAGAAGATTATACACCATGACCAGGTAGAATTTATCCCAGTAATGTAGGGATGATTCAACATATGCAAATCAATAAATTTAATACACCATATAAACAACCAGAGACAAAGATCACATGATCATCTCAGTAGATGCAGAAAAGCTTTCGATAAAGTCCAGCACTCATTCATGATAAAAACCCTACAGAAAACTGGAATAAATGGTTTTTACCTCACTCTGATAAAAGCTATGTCAAACCAACAGCTAATATACTAAACTTTCACTCTAAAAACAGGGAAAGGCAAGGATGTCCACTATCATCACTCCTTTTCAACACAGTTCTGGAAACATTAGCCAGAGCAATTAGACAAGAGAGAGAAATAAAAGGAATGAGGTTAGGAAAGAAAGATGTTAAATTATCATTATTTGCAAATGACAGGATACTCTACACAGAAGACCCCAAATAACTAAATTAAGTTGCATGGCTAGATACAAAGTAAATACTAAAAAATCAATAGCATTCTTATACACAAACAACAAATTTATTGAGAGAGAAATTAGGGAAACCACATATTTCACAATAGCATCCAAAAAAAATGAAACACTTAGGAATCAATCTAATAAAGCAAGTAAAATATTCATATATTGAAAATTACAGGAGGACTCTGAACAAGGAGATTGAAGAGGATATCAGAAAATAGAAAGATATCCCTTGCTCATGGGCAGGAAGAATCAACATAGTGAAAATGACCATACTTCCAAAATTGTTATGCAGACTTAATGCAATCTTGATCAAAATACCATTAGCACACCTCACAGAACTAGAGAAAACACTCCTAAAATTCATCTGGAATCAGAAGAGACCTAGAACAGCAAAGGCAATCCTGGGCAAAAAAGACAAGTCAAGAGGCATCACAATCCCTGACTTGAAATTATACTACAAAACTACTGTCATAAAATCAGCATGGTACTAGAAAAAAAATAGACCTGAGGACCAGTGGAACAGAGTAGAAGATGCGGACACAGCTACAAACACACTGAGCCACCTTATCTTTGATAAGCATGTTCAGTAGAAAAAAAGACAGCCTCTTGAATAAAGGGTGTTAGAAAAACTGGCTCTCTACATGCTAAAGACTAAAACTGGACCCATGCTGGAGCAAAGTATTACAGATCCTGAGACAAAACAGCTTCCAACAAAGGTTGATGTATCCTACAAAACTATCCTTCAAATTTAATGGAGAAATAAAATATTTCTGCAACAAAGAACAACTGAATAAACTGATGAGTGCCAAACCAATCTTACAAAGAGTACTAAAAAATGTTCTAGACAGAGAAAAAGGAGACCACAATAACAAGAACAACAATAGAAAGGAACCCTCAAAAGAAACAGACTGGCAGAATGGACTAAGAAACAAAACCCCACAATATACTGTATACAGGAAACACATTTTACTCAAAAGGAAATCCATAGACTGAAAGTCAAAGGATGGAAAACAATTCTCCATGCAAAAGGATCCCAGAAAAAAGCAAGGGTAGCTAATATGTTTGCAGACAATGTAAATTGCAAACCAAGAACAATTGCAAGAGATAAAGATCACTACATACTTGTTAGGGGAAAACTGTAAGAGGAAGAGATAACAATCATAAACTTGTATGCACCAAATATTAGAGCACCAAACTATATAAAACAACTGTTAACAGACAAGAATAACCAAATAATTAATAACACTATTATAATAGGGGACCTCAACACCCCTTTGACACAAAGAGACAGGTCAACTAGACAAAAAATAAGCAAATAAATGACAGACCTGAACCGAATCTATGAACAAATGGACTTAATAGATGTATACAGAGTGCTCCACTCCACAATATGAGAATACACATTTTTCTCAGCTGCACATGGGACATTCTCTAAAATAGACCATGTTCTAGCCCATAGAACATACCTAACTAAATGCAAAAGAAGGGAAATTATCCCATGCATATAATCTGACCACAGTGCAATAAATTGGAAATTAATGACAAAACGAACTCCAAAAACCCCATAAACACTTGGAAATTAAATAACAACTTCCTACGGCCCTGAATCAAGGCCAGCAGTTTTCTGAAGCTGTTGGTTTCAAGCAGGAGCCTGAAGTGGCATCTTTCTATGGTCTGTTGGCCATTTCAGAACTTTAGAAATGTAATGGTCAATTCATTAGAAAGAAACAAATAACTAAATAAATTTCACTCTGCCAGGCCCCCAGGGCATGCCAAGTGTTCTGCTTTGTCCCTGGAGCTCCGCCTGGCCCCTGGGGCATGCCAAGCACTCCACCCAGCCCTCGAGCATGCCAGGCACTCAGCCCAGCTCCCAGGACAGCCCTGAAGACTCACCTGAGCCTACAGATGCAGACACGCTGACAGAGCCTGGCAGTTCGCCGTGTAATCCCGCCTACCCGTCTGGACACCCAACACTGTGAGGACTTGCCAAAGGGTGTTTCTCCACCTCCTGCCATAGCAATTTGTATATATCCACGTATTATACAGCACATTTAGAAGCAGCCAAGTCTCTTCCCAAAGTAAGAGCATGAGGCAGTAAATAAACCAAAATGCAGGTATTACCAGTGGGAAGATCACTGACAGGGTGGTAGAACGACAGAAGTGAAGTGGAGAAAATTGAGTAATTGAATGAACCATCATTTATATAACTGAGTGATGGGGCAGGGATGACATTATGTAATGCAATATCCAGTGGTGGCCCCCTACTATTTTCTCTGTAATTTGGTATTTCCCTTATTGTTTTTGTGTTAACAAATGCAAAGACAACACTATGTAATGCAGCATCCAGTGATGGTTCCCAGCTGTCTCCTCTGTAATTCATTATTTCCATTATTGATTTTGTTATAACAAATACCAAGATAAAATTACGTTATACAGCATCCAGTGCCAATTCCCTACTATCTTCTCTATAACTAGGTATTTTCTGCATTGTTTCTGTGTTATTCTGGGTTCTTTTGTCTTAAAAGAAAAAATTAAAAAAAAAAAAAACAACCTCCTGAACAGCTAGTTGATCACAGAAGGAATTAAAGAAGAAATTTAAAAATACCTACAACAAATGAAAATGCAAATACAACTTACCAGAATCTGTGGGATGCAATGAAAGCAGTCCACTGAGGGAAATTTATAGAGGTAAACTCACACATAAGGAAAATAGAGAAAGAACAAATAAATAGCCTACTGCTGCCCCTCAAACTTTAGAAAAAGAACAAGGTAAGCCCAAAGAAGGGAGGAGATTATAAAGATCAAGGCAGAAATTAATGCAATCAAGACAAAGAAAAAACTACAAAAATAAATTGAAGGGTTGGTTCTTTGAAAGAATAAATGAAATTGATAAACCTCTAGTCAACCTTATCAAGAAAAGAAAGGAAAAAACTCAAATTCATGCAAGAAGGAATGAAAAGGATGAAATCACTATAGCTCCTACAGCAATTCAAAAGGTCATTAGTCCCTACTTGGAGAGTATTTACTCCCATAGGATAGAAAACTCAGAAGAAATGGACAGATTCCTAGATATGTACAAATTACCAAAGGTGAATCAAGAAGATATAAAAATCCTAAACAACCCCATATCAATTAATGAGATTGAAAATGTCATACAAAACTTACTGACAAAGAAAAGCCCAGCCCCTGGTGGATTCACAGCAGAATTCTATAAAAAATTCAGAGAAGATTTAATGCCAACACTTCTCTAACTCCTCAATGAAATTGAAAAGGAAGCAATTCTCCCTCACTCATTTCTGGAGGCAAGTATTATACTGATACCAAAACCAGAGAAAGACCCAACCAAGAAAGAGAACTATAGGCCAATCTCCCTAATGAACATAGATGCAAATGCACTCAATAAAATACTAGCAAATAGAATGCAGCAAATCATCAAAAAAATAATACATCATGACCGAGGTAGATTAATTCCAGGAATGCAGGGATGTTTCACTATTCACACATCAATTAATGTAATATACCATATCAATAGAGCCAAAGACAAAAACCACATGATCATCTCAATAGATGCAGGAAAAGCTTTTGACAAAGTGCAACATGCATTCATGATAAAAACCATACAGAAAATAGGAATAGATGGCCTTTACCTCAATCTGATCAAAGCCGTCTATGACAACCAACAGCCAACATCATACTAAATGGACAAAAACTGAAAGCTTTCACCTTAAAGTCAGAAACAAGACAAGGACTTCCACTGTCACCACTCCTGTTCAACATAGTTCTGGAAGCATTAGCCACAGCAATTAGACAAGAGAGAGACATAAAAGGAATAAGGATACGAATGGAAGAAGTGATCACTATTTGCAGATGACATGATACTTTACATGGAAGACCCCAAAAACTCCACCAGAAGACTCCTTGAATTAATCAACAAATTCAGCAATGTAGCTGGATACAAAGTCAACACTCAAAAATCAATAGCATTCCTATACACAAACAACAAACAGACTGAGAGAGAAATTAAGGAAACCATACCTTTCACAACAGTATCCAAGAAATTGAAATATTTAGGAATCAATCTAACCAAAGAAGTAAAAGATCTATTCAATGAAAACTACAGTACTCTGAAAAAAGAGATCATAGAGGACTTCAGTAAATGGAAAAGAATTCCTTGCTCATGGATAGGAAGAACCAACATTATGAAAATGGCCATACTACCAAAATTGTTGTACAGATTCAATGCAATTCCCATGAAACTACCATTAGCATACCTCACAGATCTAGAGAAAACATTCCTAAAATTCATCTGGCACCCAAAGAGACCCAGAATAGCAAAAGAAATCCTGGGCAACAAAGACAAGTCAGGTGGAATCACAATCCATGACCTGAAACTATACTACAAAGCTACCTTAATAAAACCAACATGGTATTGGCTAAAAAACAGACCTGAATATCAATAGAACAGACTGGAAGAAAAAGCCACAAACCCAAACACTCAGCGACCTAATCTTTGACAAAGGGGCCAAACAAGCTCAGTGGAAGAAAGATAGCCTGTTTAATAAATGGTGCTGGAAAAATTGGCTTGCCACCTGCCAAAGGCTGAAAATAGACCCAAGTGTCTCACCATGCACCAAACTCAAGTCCAGATGGATCACAGATCTCAATATTAAAACAGAAGTACTAAATCTATTGGAAGAGAAAGTAGGCAAAAATCTTGAAGACATGAGTGTAGGCAGAGAGTTCATGAATGAAAACCAAACCACAAGGGAAATACTTCAAAGAATCAACAACTTGGATCTCATTCTACTGAAAAGTTTCTGCATGTCTAAAGAAATTACTAGCAGAGTAAAAAAGAAAACCCAAAACTTGGGAAAAATTTTAGGTGGCTGTCCCTTGGACAAAGGTCTTCTGTCTTGAACATATAAAGAATAAAAAATAATCAACCTCCCCAATTCCAAAGACCCAGTCCTAAAGTGGGCATCTGAGATGAATACACACTTCTCAGATAAAAAAATACAAATGCCAAATAAATACATGAGAAAATGTTCAACATCATTAGTCATTCAAGAAATGCAAATTAAAACAAGGTTGTGATTACATCTTACCCCAGTAGGAATGGCTAGCATTAAGATATCAGCCAATAACAAATGCTGGTGAGTCTGTGGCAAGATAGGAACTCTTCTCCACTGCTGGTGGGAATGGCACTGTGAAACCACTGTGGAAATCAGTTTGGAGTTTCCTCAGCAAATTAGGTTTAGAGGTCTCACTCACCCCAGCTATTCCCCTTCTGGGTGTTTTCTCAGAAGATCTGAAAACATCAAATCACAGCGATATATGTGCACCCATGTTTATAGCAGTGCAATTTGTAACAGCTAAATCTTGGAAGCAACCCAAATGTCCATCCACTGAGAATCAGATAAAAAAATTGTGGCATTTTTATAATGGAACATTACTCAGCTATAAAGAAAGATAAACTCAAGCCTTTTATAGGTAAATGGTCACAACTAGAGACCATACTCATATGTGAAATAAATCAGACCTGCATATGTAAGCATCATATTGTCTCATTAGTGTAAGAACCTGGAAGAGTGAATAAAAATTGGGAGTTATGTAAACATTCTGAAATGAAAGGAAACTGCTCAAAAGCAAAGTGAAACTGTGATGAGGGAAAAGAAAAAAGAAGGAAGCAAAGGGAAAAAAGCATATGTAAGATAATTGTACTACTAATTTCTACTGGTTTATTGAAAGCAACGGTTAATGTTCCATTGTTTGGTCAATCTTGCATACGTATATCTGGTAATCTGGCAATTACTTTGAAGATAATAGTAAGTAATACAACAGCCATTGTTGATTTCCTACCATTTTGTTTTGAAATTCTGTAACATTTTTGCAGTTTTTGTGTTGTTTTATGCTTGTTATTTTGTTTTTGTTCTTTTCTCTTTAAAACAAAAAATAAAACAATAAGAAAAAAGAATCCAGCTAAGGGCCTGTGTCCCACGGCAACATCCTGCATGAGTCCAGCTGAAGAGCTAGAGTCCCCCGGGGCAATGTTCTCCATGAGTCCAGCTGGAGGCCTGGAGCCCACGGCAATGTCTCATGCAAGTCTGTACGGAGGACCTGCACTGGGACTGGTGAAGGTAGAAAGTCTGTGCCAGCGGAGTGAGGGGTCTGTGCCAGCACGCTGGGAGATCGGCACTGAAGCTGGGAAGCAACACTCAAGGTAAGGACTTTGAGCTTCCCCGAAGAGAATTGAAGCATCCTCAGCAAAAGTGAGGACCCAAGATCCTCCAAGTATGAAAACATCTGGGTTCATATCAGGTAAACCAGCCCGACAAGCTTCTCCAGGAGAATCAACAGCTCACCATCTCCCCTTCCAGTTCTCCTTTTATGCCATCGGCAACAGCCCTCAGCGGGGCCCTCCACACCCAGCACCACGCTGATTATGTTTAGCTGGGTGTTCCAAGTTGACCATTAGTTAATTCACTACACCATGCTAAAACGCTCAAAGCTACGTCCAAACTCTTTAGCCATGTAGCATAGGTGAGTATCTCATCTATCATGTCTTAGCCTAAATTGTCCTTAGTCCTCAAACAGGCATCTTTCTTCTCAAGTTCATGGCGAAGTTTGAATGAGAGTGCGGAGAATGCCCAGAATAGTATCTGGCACTAATAAATGCTCAGCAAATGGTAGTGGCTGCATGATCATCCATGCCAGAAGAATTCATGGTTTCCCTGCCCCTGGGGCAGTACCTCTCCACTGGTCCGTGGTTGCTCGCCCTTCCCTTCAGGGGCCAGGTGTGAAGGGCACAGAGTCATCTGTCTATGGCAGTTTTCCTGTCCTTGTTTTGTTATCATGCACTGTGTTCGGGGAGCAGACAACTGGTCTTTTTATCTCAGAGGCTCCCAGGTCAAGAAGCCATACGTGGAAGCCATACACAAGCAGCGCTGGACCAACATTCCTTCCCTTTGCACCTGGTTGAGACGACTGAACCATGGACTCTGAACAGATGCTCTGAATCAATGTAACAGGATGAGCCGCAGAGGGAGCTGGCAGTTATTGTCCTTGCATGTGGGAGGAATGTGAAGGATTTTAGTTAGGAGGTAGAGTGTAGCACAATGTTTCCAAAAGTGGTTCTGTTGATATTTCACATCCCATGAACCTATTACAATGTGACTTTGCCACTTTTATCCTCCAGAGATACTCTGTTTTTGCTTCCTTGAATCGGAGCTGGCCTTGTGGCTTGCTTGGACAAATAAAATGTGTCATAAACAATGTAGGTCTTACAGCTTCTGTTTCAAATGTTATAAAGCTCTATTTTCCCACTCTAAGAATGCTGCCCTGAGACCACTCCATGCAAGAAAGGCCATGCTGGATATCTAGGTAAGATCAATGTGCCACAGCTGACACACCTAGTTGAGCTCAGCACCCAGCCAGTCTGCTACATGGGTGCAGAAGAATCACCCAGCAACCCAGCAAGTGTGAGAAAAAATGAATAGTGGAACGCTTAATCCCGTAAATAAATACCATCATAATCTGGTTCCAATCTCTGTTACGCTTCAACTTCCTACTTCTTGCCTTTACAGTTGCATCTTTACACTAAGAAGATCATAAGTTTCATCACACAGTATTATCCAAGACCATCTTGAATTTCCAAAGTTGTGTTAAATCTGTAATACTTCAATTTTAAAAGTGGAGAAATTAACTCAGTGAGTACCACCTAGATTGAAACGACTGGTACAGTATGAATACATGCTGGTCAGTGTGAGTTTCACAAACAAGGCTTTGAACATGTGTCCTTGCCCTAGATGGTTTGGTTAAACACATTAAAAAGACAAGCGCTGCTCAGTGAGCCAGGGAACAAAACCAAGTGGAAGTTTGTTACGATAGCATGAAGGTTCCTTAGGAAGCAAGTTTCCTCTGCAAGTAGGATCTTTGTGAGAAATTTCACTTAGGGCATTTCTTCCTGGAAGTTTGGTTACCAGCGTAACATTTAAACTCCCAAAGGGAAAGCATCCATGGGCTTCTAATTTAAAATAAACAAGAACTTAATGAAATTTTTTGAGGCTTTTAAAGACCAGTGAAAGCTTGGCTGGCTCTGCAAGTTGGGAGCTGATGCTAAAGGGTCAAAGCACTGTTGCTGAGGTAGAAGATGGGTGCACTGTCCGGCCGAGCAATCACCACAGGCCAGCTGGCCAGTGTCCTGTTGAGCTCAGGTGGGAAATGCACAGGATGTATCCCCTGAAGAAAAGGAAGGTTCTGCTCTGCTTTGGATTCTGCATATACTGGAGTCTCATGAAAATCCGTACACCGAATATTTAGGCGTTGGGTAGCTCCGTTTCCACTAACTCTTCTTAGTAACGTAAATACCTACACCTTCTTTTGTATTCTCAGGTCTCTGGAAAACTTGTTTCCTTCATATTGAGAGTTACATTCTTTCTGGAAGAATCTTGACCCTTCTTTCGTAACAATTACAATTCTGAGCCACTCTTCCTACTACCATGCAGACTGCCAGGCGAGCTATGCTAGGGCTGGCACTGTAGCACACTGCAAAACAGTCTAGCCCTTGGTGCCTGGCTGGCTGGCACATATCCTTAAAAAACATTTGCTTTCTGGTTAAAATGTCACAAGTTACTGTGTCAAGGAAATTTGATCTTTGGCTTTTAATAAATCAGAACCCCACATTCTTCCTTTCTTCTCCACACCATGTATTTTTTGTCATTTAAGTTCAGGTTAATTTCCCTTTTCAGATGAATTCATGTAAATTAACAACTTTTGTCATTTATTACATGGCTGGAAAGTTCTACTAATTATATACATTGTATGAAGATTGCTGCTGTCTCCTAAAGCTTCCTTTTTTTCTTTTAAAGAAAATTCAATTTTGGACATTCACTATTTTCAAAATTAAACATTGGGTTCCAATTGGAGATAGAGATAAACATTTTTGCTGTGGTTGTTTAAAAGGAAAACACACTCTGCTTCTTTATTAGGATAGAAATAGCCACTCCTATTTTTGGAGACCTTCAAACCTTCAGAGCGGACTGACTGCTGATCTACCACCAGAACTCCTTCCCCTTTTTCCCTGCCCACGGCTTTTATAAGAATGTAAAGGACCTATTTCATAACGCACTCTTTAGTACACAGCTCCCACACCCAGTGTGGTCTCAGCTGATGCAGTTCAGTGCAGCTGGCCTCACCATTTTCCTCACTGAGCTTTCTTGCCCTGGCTGATTCCTGTAGCTTCAAGCCCACAGCAGCAGAACGCTAGGCAGCGCCTTAGAGCATGAATGTAAGAAACAATCAGCAGTCTGATACGGAGATCCAAGGGTGGACAGCAGAGCCATGGAACAGTAGGCCCAAAGCGCATGGGTGGTCAAACTGCATGTGCCGAGCTCTCAACCTGCCGGGCAGAATTCTCTTCTTACCTGAAATAAGAGTGAGGGTATCTCTTATTATCTTACTATCTTCTTATCACTATCACATTTTTGTACTAGGGACGGGGTGTAGGGCCTTGCGCATGCTAGGCAAATGCTCTACCACTGAGCTATACCCCTTGCCTTCCCCCTTTTCTTTAGACCCACAGCCCTGCTGAGAATCTAACCCTGAGGTATCTAGGACCTGCTGGATGTTCCAACCTTTCTTCAGTTATGCCCTTCCACGATGCGTTATCCTGTCCCCATGGGACAGCTGCACCCAGCATAGATGCGCTGCACCCTCCCTGGCTTCCTAAGACAGCAGCAGCTCCTAGACCAAGCCGTGTGTACCAGGGTCATTCCGCCAGTGCCTTCATTCTTTCAGCCTCTAGATGGCTGATCTTTTGTTGATGTTTAAGTCTTGCTTTCCACAGACTAGACTCAGTGCTCACTCCCTACAGACAAAAAAATGTTTTCAACCCTTGTGTTGCCCAAAAGGCTTGACACATGGTACCTGTTCTAAGTTATGACTTAATAGAATCCGAAACTTCTTCCAAAAACCAGGGGCAGTGACATGGGACATAATAGCAATAAATTTATAAATTTTCCTAGAATGCCTCGGCAGTTATAATTCAGGAGTCTTGACATACAAAATTGTGTGTGTGTGTGTGTGTGTGTGTGTGTGTGTCTCGGAACTGAACCAAAGAGGGATGGGGCTGTAGCTCAGTGGTAAAGCACTAGCTCTGCATGAAGGATACCCTGAATTTGATCCTTAGCAGCACAGAAATTGTTCCTAATTAACAAAGGAAAAAGAAAAAAGAATTAAGCCTAGGTACTGGTTTTTCATTCTGTTTGTACCTGGAACTGTCTAGAGTGCTTGTTGGCTAGAGATGTTCCTTTGCTCTGGTTGGAAACTGCATTTGTCGCACTTCCCCAGACAATGCCAAAATGCAGTCATGAGACTAATTCTTTCCCACTCTGCAAAATCACTAGGTAGGCTGAGGTTGTAGCACCCTATGGTCTAACCACTCTGCTTCCTATCAAGGCTGCTTCCAACATTCAGGTCGATCATTTACACTGAATGAACACTGATCCTTGGTGTTACCACAGAGAGACCTTCTCATTGGTAAGCAACAGAATTTCCCCGGGTGTGATTAAAATCCTTTTCCATTCAGTCCATGAGGCATTTGGATATGTATTTGAGCTGGAAGGCTGATTATGAACAATTCCAGCTGTGGAACAACATTTTCATGAGGAGAAAATAAAAACGCACGTAACGGGGAAGAAGCCTGTAAATGTTTGGGAAGTCTCAGTTGGCCTACTGGAAGGGACACAGCTTGGACACATGCAGATGAGTTTGACTAGCAGGGGAGGAATTGCCATGGCTAATACTGGCTTTGAGTCAAGAACGTGCCCTGTCTATCCAGATTCGGCCCCAGTCTGCACCAGCCCTGGCTTCTCCCCATCTGACAGGGACTCGCAGTCAGAGTGCTTTTCTTTCATTACTTAGCCCCTAATGAATGTGTCCAGCCTCATCCAGTCCAACCGCATGGGTATGCTAGCAGAATGGTCTGAGTTGGCACAGTCTTTTCCCATGGCGATTATTAATTACTCTTTCGTACGGTTTATCTAACAGCCACATCCGTCCCAGCAGTCACATATCTATATTCCCATTAGCTGCCAGACTCCAAACACTGTATCAGTCACGCTGCGTCTTAGCTGCATTTATTATTAAGAGAGCCTTACTTTCCATTAGTGCAGCAATACGCTTGCGGACACAGAAGAGGCCGCCTAAAAGCATATCCACTTATCTGATGAAAAAAGTATCATTTCTCATTTATTCAGCAAATAGAATTATTGCATTTCTGCATGTGGAAAGCACATCTCTAATGTCAAATAAGAGAATTTCAGAAATATCATTATTCAGTCTGCATTTGGGATTTGCTGCTGGAGATGACGTCCGCCTTCCTACACACTGGCTTTACACTTGCTTCCTCAAAGACTCCAAGAGGTTGGGGTGACACTTATTTTTTACAGTAAAGAAGGCACAATATTACCATCCTTTCTCATTGTGGTTAAGATTCCAAAAATGCAAATTGGCAGATTGAAACAGAAGTTAGATAAAGGCTTCAGCCCAAGATGGCTATTAATTAATTCAATAACTTTGGACAATCACTTTACTCATTGAAATCATTTTTCTCAGTCAGACATTTTCACCCAACATACGTTTCTTGAAACACATGTAGCTGTGCACAGCCAGAAGAATTTCACAAACAGAGCACTACAGGAGTTTGCCGTTTTGACTTGGTGAGACAGAGAAGGCCTCCTGTCCCTGTGGCCAATGAGGAAATTATCTGTGCCTGCTCTGTGGACAGCGGGCCCTGCATTTATTTCATGATGCTCATCACAGTTACAGCATGCACACAAGAAGAATATGGCTCTTTATTATAGAAACAGCTGCTTCCCATTATTCTTATTAACTGGATTTTTTTTTTAAATCACCATAGTAAGGATCAAATCAAAAGGCTTAGATATCATTTTATGCAAAATAAGTGACCTCCAAAGTAACTCAGAACGACATTTTTGACTTTCACGATCAGAATCAAGTTATACCTGATGTTCTAGCTCCAGCCCTTCCCCTCCGGCTGCCAGACCAGCTGAATATTTTCCTCACTAATCATGGTCAGTCCCACAGCTTAGATCTCATGTCCTGACTCTACAATTCCCACCCATGTTCCACATTCTACAAAAGCCCTGACAGGAAAAAAACTAGGACATCTGGCCACGTACAACATGTAGTAAGCATTCAAGTCAAAATATACTCACTGGATTGAGCCTGTATTCTCACTTTGGATTTACAGCCAGCTAGATGATGTGATTTTGGAGGGCAAGGGTCTAAACTTATGTTTCCTTGCATAGAAGAGTAGGAGTGAAGACTAGGTCATCTTGGCTGTCTCTTTAAAATTCTACGATTTTATTATTTTCTCACTTAGTTTTACCCTGGACTTGGGTCCGTTTATAAGGGTCCACTTATTGGCTCTTTAACCTTGGATGGGCCGTTTAACCACTCAAAACCTCAGGATCCTCATCTGGAAAATATGGATAATTATGCCTCTTTTAATGTGAGGATTAACTGTATGTAAAGAATTAGGCATAGAAATGTCTCAATAAATACCACCTATAGTCGTAAGTTCATGGTGTGAAGCGAGGCTGGGTCCCGGGTTTTATAACTTCATACACAGGAGGGAACAGGACCATGTAGTATATTAAATTCTATTTCTCATTTGTAGTGTACAGTGATCTCTGCCAGTATTTACTACAGTGGCTGTCATTCCTCCACTTCACCTTTACCTGAGTGCTCAGATTATCAGGGACCTGATGACCTGTGGGGGGAAATGGGTATGGATGGTTACTGCGGCCCCCTCCGTTATGTACATAGCGCTGCTGCAGCACAAGCACAGAACATCCACACAACACAAAAACCATTTTGATTTGACTGTGAAATGAAGCTTGAGATATTCTCACAACTTCCTCCTCTCTAATTAAGCTCTCTGCCTATGATAAAAATCAATGCCATCTCCTTAATTCTCATCAGCCAAAAGTAGGAAGAGGCGACTCAAAACCTAGTTGGTTCCAGAGAAGCCCTCTTTGCTCAGTGATTCGTGTTTGCTATAAAAACCCCTTTGCAGCGCACAAAATACACAGGACCAGAAGCCGTGTATTTGGAAGAGGGGAACTGTGTGAGGAATACTGAGTCTATGAACTCAGCAGTTCAGGCCTGCCTCACTCCCATGGCATCTCAGGGACGTCAGATCTCTGACCCTTGCTGTCACTGGTTGCCACGTTTGGCATCTTTCCCTACTGTAACAAACATTGAGGAGAATAATTATATAAAAAGAGAAGCTTTACTTTGCCTCAGAGGGTCAGAGTTCTGTCCACCATCAGTTGGCTGTCCTAATGGGCTGGAACCTCTCTGGGAGCTGGTTAACCCCAATGCAAGGAGCACTGTTCAGGCCACACTAATAAAAGACCCAATCAGGCTGTCCCTTTGAGAATCAGAAATGAAAAGATTCTGCAGCTGACAAGAAGAAAAGTTTTAAAGGGCTTCTGTCTTCATTCTTATGCCAGCATCAAAGCCTGTATCAGAATCCATCTGCTCAAGGGCCTGCAGTGGGCCTTTGTGCCTGAAACAGGTAAGTTATGAACCTCATTTACTTTTAAGTGGGTGAAATAGACTTATAATTGAATATTCTATTAGAGTTTATAGTATATGTTACAGTCATCGTTTCCTGGGAACATTTCAGGGAAGTGATAGAGAGAGTGAGTTGAACTCTTTCTCAACGCCGTACAGTATTGGCACTCCACAGATGAGGCTTTTATGTAAACATCAGAAACAATGTTCGAATGAACTTTGGAACCCCTGCCTGCAATTACTCCTGGAAAGCAATTATTTCTTTGACCTGAAGTTTCCCTGAAGGAAAGTGAGTCTGAGACCTCCAGTGGTGGGAAAAGTGCATTCTAAGCCGAGCTTTGGTTCCGAGAGAAGGGGGTGTAGAGTCACAGGGATGACAGGGAGAGGGCAGAAGGTGAGTCCGCACCCTCAGCTTGCGAAGGGCGTCTGAGTTTGTATACGTTGTAGCCGGAGGAGAGCCCAGGGTTGGGATAGGCTTTGCCCACGAACATCTTCTTGCACCCTCTCCCAGCCCGCTTCTTACTGACCTGGTTTTACTGCTTCTGGGGAGCTACCAGCAAGATAGGAAGCAGAAAAGCTACCAGTTCTTCTGTTTTTGTTTTTCAAAAGAAAACTCCAGGGAAGACAGCCCTTTAAGGGAGCAGCGGAGGCCTGAGGGATAAGGCTGGAGAGCCTGCCCCCTAGATTAAAGATTTCCCAGTTCTCTATCAAGGCACTGTGGGCCTGTGCTGACCTTAGTACAGGACTGGGGCCTGCTCCAAGGAGGGTGCTGAGACTCAGGGGATGACAGCAGGGTGCTACTAAGGAGGACCCTGTGTCCTGAGTGCCCATCTGGGGTGACAGACACAGGGCAGACCCTAAGTCACCAGCCTGCCCCACATGGAGCTCATTCATTGTTGTGGGCTCAGTGTTCCCTCAACAGCCTCACCCCAAGTTAGGGCATTAGGAAGTAGACTTTGGGGAAGTGCTTAGGTTTAAATTATGCCAGGAGGCTGAGGTCCTCATGTGGGGGAATTGGTGCCTTGATAAGAAAAGGAAGGGGCATGAGCTTTTTTTCTGCATGCATACGTGTATACACACACACACACACACACACACACACACACACACACACACACACGAGGCTTGCAAGCAAGGAATTAGGCTCTCATCTGAGCCAGCTCTCCTGGCTCCTTGATGTTGGCCTTTTCAGCTTCCAGAACTGTGAGAAATGAATGTCTGTTGTTTAAGTCACTCGATTTGCAGTATTTTGTCACAGCAGCTCCAAGTAAGGCACAAGGGGAGTGTGTCAGACATTATTAGGAGAAACTGTCATCATTCAGCCATCTGTCTTTCCCAAATTTTGACGCAACCCTCAGAGGGCTGGAAGTACCAAGTACTGACCAAAGCTAACCTCAGCTCCATTGGGCTAGAGCTGCAGTCAGGAGGAGGCAGGTGAACAGATCATTAAAAAGCCCAACACTTGGTACATAAATGCATTTGTGGGTATTGGGTCTATCAGCGGGGATTGGCAGCTCTCTGTCTTTAAACCTTCCTGAAGCATCCTGAAGTTAGGTATCAAGAGTTTCATAATGGGGGCTGGGGATATAGCTCAGTGGAATAAGCGCCTGCCTAGGAAGCGCAGGGTCCTGAGTTCGATCCCCAGTACCACCAAAAAAAAAAAAAAAAAAAAAAAAGAGTTTCATAATATTCACTGCTAGGAAAAAAATAACAAATTACATAAAAAGAAACTCTTCTTTCTTTTTCTTATTTCACCAAAGGTGTTGTGTTTACCTAGATGGAGCCAGTCCTCTTGGTGTCCAAAGATTTTTCTTTCTTTTCTGCTTCATAAAATGTGCATGGGGTTGGGTAGATTTTATCAAGTGGCAAAAGCTCTGTGGAAGTTTAGGTTGGACCCGGGATGACAAGGTGTTACCTCATCTTCATACGCGAAGTCCTCACTCCTTGAGGATCAAGCTACCTCTCTTAGGAAGAAAGGAAAGTGTTAATGTTTCTATTCTCATTTTACTGTATAATAAATGCCACGCAGTTTGTCTGGCTTCCTCCAGCTCTCTCACTAAGGCTTGCAGGAAAACACTAAGGTGAGGAATACGGTAACAGTGTTCCGTGTCTCCAGGTTTTCCTTTCCGTCCTGCTCCTTGTTCTCTGTTCAGTCTTTGTCTTCCCTGTTCTCCAACTCTGCTTCACCTTGCCACTCCCCAAAGGACAACACAGCCACATCACTGGGGTTCGTGGCTCTGTCATTCACTGGTTGCACAACCCCGGCCAGCTCCCCACTGCAGACTTCTCAAACTGAAACATGTGCAGTACTTCACAATGTTCTTGTGATTAAATAAGAATTTGCATAATGCCTGGAACAGTTAATGTTAGCTTCCACTGTGGTTACTCAGGTAAGCCCCCTCCTCACCTCATCCTGACTGAAGTGTGACAGACTCTCTTACTGACTGACTGTCATAGTATCTTTTCTATCTTTATTTAATGCTATGACCTCAAACATTAAGAGTAACCAAAATCACCAGGGCAGTAGCCCGTCTTCTTGGCTAACTCAGTAAAGCTGAGCAGGGCCTGAAAGAAATCACTTTAAAAGCCACAAGTGTGGCGGGAGGAGCAAAGGTTGTGGAATTAGAGAGACCTGAGTGGATATTTAGTCTTGTGACATGGGACCTGTCATTTAACTTAACTATGTCACCCAAAAACTCCCACAAAAGCACCATCATGGAGAGATTTTTCTCACCATCATTGTGAGAAAAATGTTAGATGCCCAAGTGGAGGCTGGCACAGTGAGTTCTCAGTCCCTGTGGGTAGTGTACAGAGAAGGAAACTCAGAGAATTTCTCTCTAGTCCATATTGCATTAAAGGAGGAAGAACCACTTATGAGGGATGCTCAAAACACACATTCAAACGCGACCATGGCCATCAGAAAAGAGGGGTTGTTTTCACACTTCTTGAAACAGGATCTTTCCATGTAGTCCAGGCTGCCTTGATCTCATGGCATCCTCCTGGCTCACCCTACCAAGTGCTGCGACTATTGGTCTGTGCCACCAAGAAGCTCGGCCAGTACTGGGTCTTGAACTTGTGCTTCTTGTGAGAGCCAAACCTAGGACCCTAACGAAGTCTGAGCTCTAAGATTCATTTTAGAGCGCTCTAAATGTCACTGTGCAAGAACTGAAATCTTTAGGAGTGAGAGGCACATACACTTGACTGGTAATGTTGGAATTTTGCACATAAGGGGTGGAAACCACAGGGCTGTAGTATGACTTGGAAGGAAGAAATACTGACTTCAGCTCCTCCTCTTTCTCCCTCTGCTACTTCTGCTCCTTTTCCTCCTCTTCCTCCTCCTCATTTGGCAGATGTGCTATGTTTATTATGAAATTGTAGTGTTACGGTTGATACACTGTGTCAACTTGGGGAGTCTAGAAGTTTGGCTAAGTAACTCAGCAGTTATAAATCCTGGGTAAAAAGGACACGCCCTTACCCTTCTGGGATGTTGTTTATTATGTTAATTTAAAAAGTTTAAAAGGTTAACTATGTGACTCAAAAGGGAGCTGGGGTGCTTATTTGTATTCATCCTAAACCTGTGCAAGAGGAAGGCACGCAGAGGGCGTGGGTGTAGAGGACCAGCCCCACCTCCCCAGACTGGTAGACTGTATAAAAAAGGAACTGAGGAAGGACCGGCTGCGAGTTCTCAGAGGAGCTCCAGTCTTCACCCTCAGCTTGGTCGTCTCCCGGCTTCCGGTGCAGGCTCTCCGGCTTCCCCCTGGGACTCTTCAGCCTTCTGGTGTTGGCTCTCCGGCCTTCATCACAGAATCATCAGCATTTCGTCACAGACTCAACAGCCCTTAGTACAAGCTTGCACAGACACTGCGGTGAGTTCCAGGCCCCAGGCCTGGGCTCTTCACTCTCCAGTGCAGACACCCTCTGCACACTTCCTCATCAACCCTGTAGCTGACTATTATAAGCCAAATAGGTAATTTGTTATACATTTGTATATCTTGTGTTAAATCTGTTTCTCTAGTAAACCCTGACTGATACAGATTTTGGTACGGGGAGTGGGAAAACTAGCACTGAGGACCTAAAGGGCTTCCTCCTCAAGTGGTAGCAAACCTACGGCCCCCACACCACAGCAAACAATTATCATTAAAAGCCCCAAAATGCTCACCATCACTGTGACACGTGCACTCCAGCACGGAATATCCAACTAGGTCCCCCGTCACGCTGTGGTACCTATCACAACCAAGTCCTCTATTGGAGAAACATGAGGTAACTGTCTTATCAACAGAATGTGAACTTTCTGGCAGTTGGCATGAATAATTCTTCCTTAAAAATGAAATTTGTATATTCATTTCTATCCTCAAAGTTGTAAAGAAAAGTTGGGAATATTCTACACATCATGAATTTTAGAGTCGGAAGGGAATCTAAAAAGAAATGCTTATAATCTTTTTGATCATAATCTAGAGTAAAATACATTTACATATGCCCCTTTCATACATATTCTATCTAATATCTGCCTATTATATCATATTATTGTTTGTAATCAATTCTACCTCATATTTTATTTTTTTTCTACCTCATATTTTAATGTTTATTTTGATCAATTAAATTGACTCCTTGACCCACTACTAGGTCGCGTCTTAAAGTTCAAAAATATTGTTCAAACTGCAGCTAAAAGTGAAATGACTTATCCGAGGTCACGTAACAAGTAGTTACAGAGGAATTAGTAACTACACAAGGTCTGGAACTCAGGACTTCAATTCATTAACTCTCATGGCACCATTCGACAACTGGCTTCATTGAAAATGTTCTGTTTTTGAATAAACAGCATTTGATCAAGCCAAAATAAACCATTTTTCAGTACTATGGCTATAGTTCTCATGTATGCAAACTTCCCAGCAGTGCTTCTTATGTCTTCTCTGATCCAGTAACATCAGAAGGTGGAATCAGGTTGGAATTCATCCTCCATATTCATTTATCCATCCACTCACCCGAACTAACGTGAGAGAGAAATGATGTCGCAGATCCAACAATGACTGGGCCCAACTCTTCCCTCAACGAGCTCATAGTTCAACAGTTTATGATGCAAAGGCACTTCCAGAGTCTGCACAAGCTTTTGGAAGAATAGAAAGGAGAGTACTTAAGTCAGATTGGTGAATCCAGAAAGACTTCTGGAGCGATGCTTGAGTCAATTATTGAACAGAGGCTGGTAGCCTGCTACATGAAGCCCAGGCGAAGTCATAAAACAGGAAGTTTCTGCTGAAGGAGGAAATGGGGCGCAGTGAAGAGAGGTGGAGAGCAAGTAATGAAGTCAGTAGGGCCAAAACATGAAACTCTGTATGCTGACACACAGGCTTATGTGTGCAGAGACCATCACTTTTTGGGACCCAGGAAAGAAGCTGACCATCTAAGTTCAGCCTTTCACCCATCTGGCCGCCACAGCAGTACACATGTAATGGAGGGGAAGACTAGGGCAGAAGCCATTTCTCTGTTTTTTCAGTGCCACCCTTTCTCTCCTCCTTTGTAACAACATCTTCCAACTCTAGTACATAACCCCCATGTGATACAAGGATCTCATTCCTGGACTTCCTGTTTTCCCAGGACATCCCTGAACTTCCTGATAAGACCTTGTTGATTTAAAATCCCACTCAGATAATCTCTCCAATATCAGGCTTCATAGGACTGTGTCCTCTTTTGACATTTTTCTACCTTCATCACCAGAAATAGGGCCAGGTCTTAGACTACACCAGCACTAAAAACATTCTCAGGTCTGATCCTGGGAAGGCACTCATATTCATTAGCTATTTCACCCCACCTCCCACTTGTAGCAAGCAAGTACTGAATGTGCTAGGAAATGTTTAGGAGAGGAGGACACCAAGTTGTATCATATACAAACCTTTACTCAGGAAGATCACAGTCATGAGATAGACGAAGTATAATCCAGAGTGACATGTGCTAAACTGCTGGTAGCACTTGGGGTAAAAGGAAGAGTTAATATGTTTTTGGTGCTTCCTATGTGCAAGTACTCTTCTAGATGCTTTATGGGTACTGATTTAGGTTATTTATCTGGTAGGTGTGGGGCCAGGATGCAGTGAGACAATTGGCCTCCAGAAGCCAGGCTAGTAACTGCCCCACATCATGAGTTATACGGCGGGATATGCTGCTGTGAGAGTTCATCAGGAGGAATCTAAGGGAAGAACCCGGAGGAGATGAGTCTTAGCATCAGTCTTGAAAGGTAATGTATCTGGGCATGGTGGCGCATGCCCGCAAGTTCGAGACCAGCCTGGGCTATACAAAGTGAGCTCAAGGCCAGCCTGAACTGCATAGCAAAACCCTGTCTCAAAAAGACCAAAAAAAAAAAAAAAAAGGAAAGAAAGAAAAACAAAAAGGTAATGTAGAACTAGCCTGTTGGAGATAGCGGGTTGAAAGGACGTAGTCCAGAGAAACTGAGAAATCTGACTGTAAACCGAGCACTCTGAGAAATACAGAGCCTCTTTTTAATAGTAGCTAATTATTTATGAGCCCTCCCTGTGAATCAAGCTTCTACTCAAACACTGCATGTGAACTCTACCATTTAATTCTCACCCCAAGCCTAGGGCTTGATTTTATCATCATCTCCATTTTACTGATGTGGAAACTGAGGAGGCACAGATGTCACTGTGGTCTCAGTGTGCTTCCCCCGAATTCATTTTGAAGCATAATCACCAGTGTGTTGGTATTATGAGGATGGTCCTTTAGGAGATAATGAGAGTGAATTCCTTATGGATCACATTAGTGCCCTTCCAAAAGAGACTGCGGATAGCTAGCTAGTCTCTTCTACCAGGTGTGGATACAGTGAGAAGACCTTACCTCTGAACCAGGAATTGGGACTTCACCAGACACAGTCTCCTGGGGCCTTGATTTTGGACTTTCAGTGTCAGAACTAAGAAATACATTTCTATGAGACACCTGGTCTATGACATTCTGTTTTAGCAACACAGACAGATCAAAACAGCTGCTAAGTAATTTACCCAAGGTTGTCTCAAGCAAGCAACTATGGCAGACGCTCATCTCCCACTGTCTTTCTTGCTAGTAGAACCCCAATACTCCAGATGGGTGATATACCCAACCTCACCCTGGTGCTGTGCAATGAATGATAACAGACTTAAACCCATCTTGATCTCTACTTCTTACTACACATGTTCCCAGCCTCCCTTACAGGTGGCCATGTGGCTCAGTTCTGTCCAGTTAAATATGCAATATCTGCTGGGGGCTTCTGGGAGTTGCTCCTTGTTGATAAGAGGGAGCATGTTTCCCCTTCACCCCCTTCTTTCTTCCTACAAGGGATGACGGTATGAAGATGCAGCCACCTTGTAACTATGAGACAATAAAGCCAAGGAAGAATGTTATTATGCTAGGGATGGCAGAGAGCAAGATAAAAGTGTCCTTGGCCTTGAGGGTACTGTTGGACTGCTATGATAAACCTGCATACATCCTGTTAGTTAAAACAATCACATGTCACTACTGCAGCTGGAAATTTGTCAGCCTGGCCAAGGCTGCAGCTCCATATATAGCAATTGACTTGGAATGGAAGTGGATGTTGGGAACAGGAAGCCTGGCTGCCTTTTAAGCTGATAGTTGCTGTTCAGTACTGCAGAATTTCACGGCCTCAGCACCTCCTGCCCTCCAACCTTGGCTTCACACTCACAATTACTATGCCAAAGAAAGGAACAAAGGCAAAATGCAACACAGCAAGAAAGTAGACGCTAGAGGTACTTTAATCACTTGAGCTATTACTTTCCTGCTTTACTATGTAAAACCAGAACAATAATGACACATAATGCAACTGAACCTTTGATCCTACTACAAAGGAGCCTTTCAAAGACTCCATTTCCGTGTCTCTCGGTTCTCCCCTACTGGCCTGTGTGCTTCCCTTGCGCTAACGCTGTCCCATTCCATCCCCAACACGAACTCTGCTTCACTAATCTTCGTATTTCCCACCACTAGTACAGCACCTAGGGCGTCGTAGGCTCCGCTAAATGCTTGCAATATGAAATTAAAATTGCATAATGCTCCTTCTACTTAGCAGCTACCCGAACTATAGACTTCTTAGGAATTAAAAGGATATCTTAACATTTTTCTGGCCTTGAAAGATGATTTCTTAAGAGCTACTAAAATTTAAAGAAATGAAAACTGCTGGAGAGGAGGAGTGATAAGCTAGTGATAAGGGGCAGGTGTTTAACAAATACTGTAAGTTGAACTGAGCCAAACGGGCTTGAAAAAACATCATTTGTTCCATCTACAGAAATGTAAAATGTGATAAAAATGACTGGGCTGTTTTAGAGCAAGAAGAATTTAATGAACTTTTAGGGTGTGTCTGATTTACAACCAAGGAGTGATTAACACAGGAAGGACAAAATTGCACTCCTGAGTCGTTCCTCTTGTCATAAACATAGTGACACCTGGGCAGATAAGGCCTTCTGTGTGCAGTGAAACCGCATTCACAGCCTACCTTGCTCCCTGACAGCGGTGCCAGATGGAGTTCTCACATAATGCAAAGATGTTTCCCCCATAAAAGACAAGCTTC
>PVLD010015252.1:0-49292 GCA_004027595.1 Dinomys branickii | reverse complement strand
AAGGTCTGCTGCAGAGGCTGCTCCAATGGTTACTTCTCTTTGGGAGAATGTCCCTTAAGCTGTCTGCTGAGATTTCCGCTTCTACTCCCTACCCCAAGACCTGGCCGGGGCGAATAAACAGCTCGCCACCCCAGGATTCTTGCAGATAGGCCACTCAGGTGTTTCTCCCTGGGTGGAGCTCCTTCCCCCCTCACAAAACTCGTTGGGGCGCCTAAGTAGGTCTTCCCACCCAGGAGATCCCGCAGTCCTTAAAGCTGCTTTGATGTCTCTCCCTGGGCTGAGCTTCTTCCCGATTCAGGAAAAACTGGTTAGAGCGGGCACTTAACTCACCCTGTGATCGTGCAGACAGGAGTGCCGTTCAGATGTTTTTCCCTGGATGGAGATTTTCCCCGACTCAGAAATCCCACCGGCCGGTCGCAGTTGCTCCAGTTCGTGCAGCGCTGGCTGCGGGGGTGGGGTTCTGAGCAGGATCCCGGAGCGCTGCCCGGTTTGGCGCAGTTTGTCCCAGTAGCGCGTTCTCTGTCGGGTTTAGGAGCTGAAGCCGTTCTTTCCTCCGCACTCGCTCTCTCGGCTGGCCGTCTTCTTCCCGGAAGTCCTTATTTCTGTCTTCATATTGCTATATTACATTGTTTGGGTGGTAATCCTCTGGGAGGTTCTCTCTCTGCTGCCTACCCGGTCGCCATCTTCCCGGAAGTCCCATTACATGAGTTTTTGATGATAGCCATTCTTTCTGGGGTGAGATGGAATCTCAGTGTTATTTTAATTCGCATTTCTCAAGTGACTAATGCTGTTGAACATTTACTCCTATATTTATTTGTCATTTGTATTTCTTTATCTGAGAAGTGTGTGCTCATCTAAGATGACTATTTTGGACTGGGTATTTGAATTTGGGGGATATGTTTTTTTAAATTCTTTATATGTTCTAGATAGAAGTCCTTCGTCTGAGAGACAGCTGGCTAAAAGTTTTTCACAGTTCATGGGTTTTCTTTTTTACTCTGTTTGTGATTCTTTTGATGTACAAAAACTTTTCAATAAGATGAGATCCAAGTTGTTGATTCTTTGAAGTATTTCCTGTGCAGTTTGGTTTTTGTTCATGAACTCTCTGCCTACCCCAATGTCTTCAAGATTTTGACCTACTTTCTCTTCTAGTAGATTTAGTATTTCTGTCTTAATATTTAGATCTTTAATCCATTTTCACTTTAGTTTAGTGCATGGTGATAGGCATCGGTCTAATTTTAGTCTTTGGCTTGTGGAGAGTCAGTTTTCCCAGCACCATTTATTAAAGAGGCTATCTTTCTTCGAGTGAATATGTTTGGCCCCTTTATCAAACATAACGTGGTTGAGTGTGTTTGTGTTTGTGGCTGCATCTTTTAGTCTATTCCATTGATCTTCAAGTCTGTTTTTCTTGCCAATATCATGCTGATTTTATCACAGTAGCTTTGTTGTATAATTTCAAGTCAGGGATTGTGATGCCTCCTGCCTTGCCTTTGTTGCCCAGGGTTGCTTTTGCTATTCTGGGTCTGTTTAGGAATGTTTTCTGCAGATTTGTGAGGTATACTAATGGTATTTTGACTGGGATTGCATTGAATCTGTATAATAACTTTGGGAGTATGGCCATTTTCACAATTTTAGGAATTTTCTCCAGATTTGTGAGGTATACTAATGGTACTTTGACTGAGATTGCATTGAATCTGTATAAAAACTTTGGGAGTATGGCCATTTTCACAATATTGGTTCTTCCTATTCATGAGCAAGGAATATCTTTCCATTTTCTGAAATCTTCTTTGGTCTTTTTTTTTTTTTCAGAGTACTGTAAATTTCACTGAATAGGTCTTTTACTTCTTTTGTTGAATTGATTCTTAAGTATTTCAATATTTTGGATGCTATTGTGAAAAGTAGGTTTCCCTACTCTCTTAGTGTGTTTATTGTTTGTGTACAGGAATGCTCTTGATTTTTGAGTGTTGACTTTGTATCTAACTCTGCTTCTGAATTTGTTTATTAATTCTAGGAGCGTTTTGGTAGAATTTTGGGGGTCTTCTGTGTAGAGTATCATGCCACTGACAGCTGACATTTTAACAGTAACAATGGAGAACAATGGCATTTACATGATGGCTTTATTGGGATGAGGGCCATAACTGATGATAAATGTACCCATTGAAAGGATGTGTCCGTAATTAAGGTGAATAAAATTATTTTCAGACAAAAACAAGACAAAACAAAAACAAAATCTGTGAGAGCTGGTTGCCAAGAGCTGTGCACTAAAGGACTTCCCATGGTTTGAGGTTAAGGAAAACATTGCCAAGTGGAGAGTGAAGAGCACCAAAAATTGGCAAATATGTGGCCTCTAAAATAACACCAACTTCCTGAAACGTTAATCATCATGTTCATTTCAATAGGCTATGAGAAGTTCAAGGATACAATAAAACTAGCATGTAAAGGTGGAAGACGTCAGTAGAATTAAAAGATCTAAGGTTCTTGCATTGGCTAGGAGATGAGAGCAAGGAACAATTGCTTTGAAGTATAAATAAGTTAAGGATGCATTCTGTCATTTCTAAAGTAGCTATGAGGGGCTGGGGATATAGCTCAGTAGAATAAGCGCCTGTCTAGCAAGCGCAGGGTCCTGAGTTCGATCCCCAGTACCGCAAAAAATAAATAAATAAATAAATAAAATAAAATAAAATAAAAATAAAGTAGCCATGAAAGGAAGAAATAAATGTGTGCACAACTCTGAAACACTGTGGAGGGGAAAATGGAGTAAACAGACCCTTGGTCTATGTAAATCAGGTAAGGAAGGAGTGAAAAAGAACGTAAAATAGGTGGAGCAGCGAAGAGACACCGCGCACAGGAGGGCACAGAGGAGAGGGCGAAGTGTGGGAGGGGAGCAGAGTGAACTTCGGGTGGCTGTTCCAACATCAGGAAAACAGACTTTGAGCAAACCAGCGCTATCTGAGACAACAGTCGTTATGTAATGATACAATACTGAATTGACCTGAACACCTAGACTTGATTCAGTCCTCCAAAGCAAAACGGATAGAAATACAAAAATCAACTTCCACGTGGGGATTTTAATATGTGTCTCTCTTTAATTGACAGACTAATAATAACCAAAATAATCCAGAGAGAGAAAAAGGTTTGATCAACATGATCACTAAAGTTGACCTGACATTTGTGTCATGTCTTCTTGAATCTAGCAAGTTAATGATTACTCAATACATATTATTTTGGTGGGCACTAAGAAAAAAGAAAATAATATTAACCATGACATAATGATCTCTCATTGAGAGAACAAGGAGTATAGCTATTTCACACTCACTGAGAAAACACCTTTATAGTTAATCATGTTGGTTTTGTACATATTTTAAAAGGAGACCATAGGAGAATGAATAGGGTATTTCTAAAGCACCTTTGATAATTCTTCTCTCTGAGATATATTTAAGACTCAAAGCCATCAATGCCTATTTTTTCCCAAGACGTTTTGGCTTATAATGGCCTCCCCTCAGACTCCTCCAAATTTCAGGAACCTTGGACTGGTTGGAGCCATATGCATCCCCCTTTCTTTTCTGATTTGATGACAGACCTTGTTAAGAAGTGCAGTCTCAGGTTCTAGCCCAGACCCACTGAGTTAGAAATTTTTTTTTTTTTTGTCTTTTTGAGACAGGGTCTCACTATGCAGTTCAGTCTAACGCTTGAAGAACATGAGCTGTGATATCTGAGGTCAACCAGGAAGGCAAGAAAACAAGGGTGAATTCCCCTTTCCTCTACCTTTTCCTCTATTCCTGTCCCCAGGGGACTGGACGGTGCACGTAGCAGAGGGCCATCTACCTTACTGTCTCCACTGACTCTAATGTTAACCTCATTTGGAAATGCCCTCCCAGATACGCCCAAAAAAACCGTGGCACCCATGGCATGTTCAAAGAGACACATAAAATTCATCATTGCAGAGCTCAAAAGACAAAGAGAAAAACCAGGGCTGGGGATGTAGCTTAGTGGCATAGTGCCTGCCTGGCAAGCAGGAGGTCCTGAGTTTGATTCCAGGTGCCAAAGAGAGAGAGAAAGAAGGAGAGAAATTTAGTTCTCATACCCTCCAGGAAGATTCATCAATGATCCTTCAGAGGAGGAATTTATTAGCATGTTGTTACACCAGTTTGGTTTGTCTTTTCACCTGATCACTCTGGGTCTAGTCATAAACCTGCAGACTTTTTCTTTTCTTTTTTTTTTTTTTTTTTTTTACCAGAATGGCAGTCTGAGTTTCAGTCAGAAAGGAGCACCGAATGGACTGATGGCAGCAAGCAAGCCAAGCATATTCTTGTACCTTCAGTAGGTTGGTTTCAGGACTCTTGGCAGGTTTTGCCACGGATTCTACACTCAATGCATATTCCACCCATCCAAAAAAAAAAAAAGTGCACAGCATGGAGACATCACAGCTCTCTGTGGTCTAGGAGAGTTGCATTCAAGAATATGTCTGTAAAAAGCAATCTCTTCCCAAAGTTAGACATCAGCCTTCACCTCTTCTGTGATGTCTGTCCATTCACTCAGCTCCTGCTTTCTGACACACTATTCACATTAAGCTCACCATGACCCTGCAGGCTGTAGTTTTTCTCCAAATCAACAGTTTCTCAGTAGTAAAGTAAATATGTATTTCCTATCTTTGAAAATATCTTTATAAGCAAGGGAGCTAATTCTTTCAGTAAGTAACTGGGTAGATTACTACCCAGTTTAAAGAACAGTTTAGTGAACGTGAGAAGAAGAAATAAAGATTTGTTTCTAAAACTCTTCACTACAAATTTAAATATCTGTGTCTCCTATCAAAAAATCTATCCTTATTTGTTTCTTGCCTGAGAAAAAGTAATCAGTAATCAGTAGCAAAATACTTGATTCTATTCTTCATTCATTCAAAATACTTCTTTTGCTCTGCCATGGAACCTGTTTCCACTGTAGAAGTCAGGGGCCAGCAGTCTCAAAGGTGTGCAGAGACAGCGTAGGTGACTGTGTGATCTCAAAGAGATCTAGGACGCACACAGTCCTCCTTCAATTTGGTTTTCCATTGCCTTTTGGGTTCACCTGAGGGAATGCCCTCTAGTCAGCTGCAGAAGCCCAAGCAGCCACCACAGCCTGCTCAGACAGGGCGAAATTCCCTGGAGAAACTTATCCTCTACTTTGTGGTTATCTTACCTAGGTTATTATAAGAATTAAACTGCAGCACTTCTTCAGTATGAAGTCTTTGTCCCTTCCCAATGCTGTAGCAATCTATGAGTTATTTTCAATACATCTTGAAGCTTAATAGAGATGAAACATTTATAAATAACAAGGTCGTGCAGGCAAATGAGAATGGACTATTTCTTCTTCTGAGCCTGGGATTTAGCCAGCGTAGTGCTATTTTTATCTTGGTTTATAGCTGTGAGTTATTTTTGTTGCTGATTTTTGTGTACTCAGATATGAATAAAATGGAAGAATTTTTTTTTCTTAAGAAAGCAGCCTGCTTGATAGGAGAAATTTTTATATGTACAAAGTCCATGAATAGAAACAGTAGATCAGGACTAAGATAAGAAGGGTCCAGGCTACTGGCCCAAGCCTTGGTTACTATCAGTCCTAACCTCGAAACAGCTCCGATCAGAGCAGGCAGTGAGAAGGATGGGAGATGTAGCGACACTGGTATAGTCAGGAGCAATAAAGCTGAGGTAGTCACTCATTTCCATCTATTTAATTTTAAATGACATTTTGGGCCACTCCTCCTTCCATTGGCCTAAGAGAGGTAGAGAATCACATAACAATATCCTAGTAATCACTGGGAATGATGGTACATGCTTCTAATCCCAGCACTTCGGAGGCTGAGGCAGGACGATCTTTGCGAGTTTGAGACCGGCCTGGGCTACAAAGTGAGCTCAAGGCCAGCCTGAACTACATAGTGAGACCCTGTCTCAGAAAAAGACAAAACAACAACAACAACAAAACCCAGTAATTGCTGAGGCTGTAGATGAGAGAACAATGGGCTTGGATCTCCTAATGTGACTTTGAGCCACCTTTACCCTACTCCAACCTGACCAAGAGCTGATGAATATGCACTACCTATCATGCATGTAATGAGGAGTAGAGTGAATTCTGGGCCTGGCATGTGTGTCAGGAGCCCTAGGATTGCTCAGCACTCTGTCTGTCATTCCTGTCAAGCATACTCAGAGACTCGTGAGAGGCACCTGAGCCAGCATGCAGATCCTTTAAATTGTGAAAACCTGGGTTACCTGGTGGTTGATGCCTGTGCTGTGTGCAGCGATCTGTGTGCAGTGCTTTTCCGTTCTGGTCATGCTGGCAGCATTTTTCTGTTTGGGCCACATTTTTATTGGCACAGACTTGCCCCAGTCACAAGTTCCCATGATCTTCAATACAAGTAGCCACTTTCCACTTGCTACTGGGTGTGTGCTTGAAATTCACTGTTTATCATACATGCAGATTTTACCTGCTAAATGTATCACGTGGTAACAGCCCATCTGCTTCCAAATAACTCAAGTGATGTATTAGGAAAACTTTAAGGGACAGATTGTGTTTTTTAGGAGTATGCATGATGTTGGGAATATGTCTTTTAATTGAAACCTTTGTAACAATGATTACAGAGCATGGGGAAGATAACACAAAAAACTGATAACCAACCTCACTTTATGCCTAGTAATGCAAAATTTTAAAACATATCTTTTAAGTCTAGTATATTTACTAAAAAAAGATCATGTAAGTTTATTCTAGGATGACTCAACCATTTATATTTCTACTATATAATTATTGCTGTTATAAAATTTTAAAAAATAGGATTTTTTGGAAACCAAGAGGCATTATGCAAAAATTCAGTATCTTGATTTCTTTTAAAAAGGAATATTTTAATACAGTAGGAATATGTGGAAATGTCCTTCATTAATGTATCAGTGATCTGCCCTGGAACTTTGGGTCAGGGAGGAGCTCGGTCCACAAAGCAGCATCTGAGAAGACTGCCTGCGTGGAACTCTTTACGGGTGAGGCATGCATGCATGCCCCGCCCTGGAACTTTGGGCCAGGGAGGAGCTCAGTCCACAAAGCAGCATCTAAGCAGCCTATCTGCGTGGAACTCTGGGAAGGTGAGGCGTGTGTCTGCGATCAGGCCTGAAACTTTGGGACAGGGAGGAGATCAGTCTGCGAAGCAGCATCTGAGTGGCCTTCTGAGTGGAACTCTAGGCAGAAAGCTTAAGGGGCATCTTCCCACAGAGAGGTAGCCATTGGAGCAGCCTTTGCAGCAGATCTTTGCCAGGAGAGCTGCCTGGGTAATTTGTAGCTCAATACTTTTCATCTGACATCCAAAATGACAAGAGAGAGGAGCAATACACAGTCTCAGAACTCAACCCCACCCAGCACAAGTCCTGGAAACAATGATATAGGAGAACTAGGAGGCCATATACCTGCAATTTCTGAAATGATCTCATCTGAAGTGAAGAAACAACTCCATCAGGCCATAGAAGAGATTAAAGTAGAAATAAACTCGCAGGCAAAAAATGAAGGGTAAATAATAATGGAAGAAATGCCACGTACATATAGAGAAGAAACAGATAAAACAATAAAAGAACATAGGAAACAAATGGAAACATTACATGAGCAATTTAGGAATGAATTAGAACAAATGAAACAGACTCAAAGACATTGCCAGGAAATGCAAACTTCCACTGAAACCTTGCAAAACCGCCTCAAGGAAGCTGAAGATAGAATTTCAGATCTTGAAGACAGCATAGCAGCTAGTGTGTGTGAAAGGAAGGATCTCATAAAGTCATCAAGGATCCAGGAAAAATCAATCTAAGAGCTGCAAGATGAGGCAAAAAGAAATAATATCTGAGTAATAGGAGTCAGTGAAACAGCAAGAGGTGACACAAATGATATAAAAAGAATATTTGCAGAAATAATAGCAGAAAATTTCCCAAGCACAGTAAGATACTGAAGTGCAGTTAATTGAGGCATATAGAACCCCAGTGAGCCATAACCTAAATAAAACCACACCCAGACATATAATAGTCAAGATGTCAGACATCCAGCAAAAGAACACAATAATAAAAGCTGCTAGAGAAAAGAAACAGATCACCTATAAAGGAAAGCCCATCAGAATCACAGCAGATTTCTCAACAGAAACCAGGAAATCAAGAAGAGCTTGGAGCACAGTATTACAGATTCTGAGACAAAACAGCTTCCAAAGCAGACTGATGTATCCTGCAAAACTATCCTTCAAATTCAATGGAGAAATAAAATATTTCCATGACAAAGAACAACTGAAGAACTTCATGAGTGATAAACCAATACTACAAAAAGTACTAAAAGATATTCTAGACAGAGAAAAAAGAGACCACAATCTCAAGAACAAGAACCCTCAAACAGAACAAGCAAGTAAACAGATAGCAAAAGTAGGAAAGCAACAACAAGTAAATAGCATGACAAGGAAAAGCCAACATATAAACATTAGAACCATTAATGTAAATGCCCTCAATTCACCAGTCAAAAGAAACAGACTGGCAGAGTGGATTAAGAAGCAAAATCCAATGATATACTGTATAGAGGAAACACATTTTACTCAAAAGGAAATCCATAGACTGAAAGTCAAAGGTTGGAAAACAATCCTCCAGGCAACAGGTTCCCAGAAAAAAGCCGGGGTAGCTGTTATGTTTGCAGACAATATAAACTTCAAACCGAAAACAATCAAAAGAGATAAAGAGGGCTACTACATACTAGCTAGGGGAATGCTGTAAGAGGAAGAGGTAACACTCCTAAACATTTATACACAAAATACTGGAGCACCAAACTTTATAAGTCAAATCTTAACAGACATGAAAAATCAAATAATTAATAACACTATTGTAATAGGGGACCTAAACATCCCTCTGACGCAAACAGACAGGTCAACTGAACAAAAACTCAGCAAAGAAATAACAGACCTGAACCAAACGTGTGAACAAATGGACTTAGTAGATGTATACCGAGTGTTCCTCCCCACAATGTCAGAATACACATTTTTCTCAGCTGCACATGAGTCTTTCTCTAAAATAGACCACATTCTAACCCATAGAGCATATCTACCTAAATGCAAAAGAACTGAAATTATCCCATGCATATTATCTGACCACAGTGCAGTGAAATTGGAAATTAATGACAAAGGAAACTCCAAAAACCTCATAAAATCTTGGAAATTAGACAACAACCTCCTGAACAACCAATAGGTCACACAAGAAGTTAAAGAAGAAATTAAAAAATACCTACAAACAACAAAAATGCAAATACAATCTACCAGAATCTGTGAGATGCAAGGAAAGCAGTCCTCAGAGGGAAACTTATACTGATGAACTCTTATATAAAGAAAACAGAAAGAGAGCAAATAAATAGCCTAAGGTTACACCTCAAACTTCTAGAAAGAGAGCAACAAGCCAAACCAAAAGCCCAAAGAAGGGAGGAGATTATAAAAGTCAAGGCAGAAATTAATGCAATTGAGATGAAGAAACACTACAAAAAATAAGGAAATCAAAGAGTTGGTTCTTCGAAAGAATAAATAAAATTGATAAATTAAATCTTACCAAAAAAAAAAAAAAAAAGAAAGGAAAGAAGTCAAATTCATGCAATAAGGAATGAAAAGGATGAAATCACTATAGATCCCACAGAAATTCAAAAGATTATTAATACCTACTTTCAAAATCTTTACTCCCACATAATAGAAAACTCATAAGAAATGGACTGATTCCTAGAAATGTACAAATTACCAAAATTGAATCAGGAAGATTCAAAAATCCTGAACAACCCAATATCAATTAATGAGATTGAAAATGTCATTGAAAACTTACTGACAAAAGCAAAGCCGAGGCCCTCATGGATTCACAGCAGAATTCTATGAAACATTAAGAGAAGATTTAATGCCAACATTCCTCAAACTCTTCAATGAAATTGATAGGAAGCAATTCTCCCTAACTCATTTCTGGAGGCAAATATTATACTGATACTAACACCGGAGAAGGACCCAACCAAGAAAGAGAACTATAAGCCAATCTCCCTAATGAACATAGATGCAAAGATACTCAGAAAAATACTAGCAAATAGAATGCAGCGAATCATAAGGAAAATTATACACCATCACTAGGTTGGATTTATTCCAGGAATGTAGGGAAGGTTCAATATTCACAAATCAATTAATGTAATACATCATATCAATAGAGCCAAAGACAAAAACCACATGATCATCTCAATAGATGTCAAAAATATCTTTCAATAAAGTCCAACATGCATTCATGTTAAAAACCCTAGAAAAAATAAGAATAGATGGCCTGTACTTCAAGCTGATCCAAGTCATCTATGACAAACCAACAGCCAACAACATACTAAATGGACAAAAACTGAAAGCTTTCACTTTAAACTCAGGAACAAGACAAGGATGTCCACTGTCAGCACTCCTATTCAACATAGTTCTGGAAGCACTAGCCAGAGCAATTAGACAAGAGAGAGAAGTAAAAGGAATAAGGATAGGAAAGGAAGAAGTAAAACTATCATTATTTGCAGATGACATGATACTTTACATGGAAGACCCCAAAAACCCCACAAGAAAACTCCTTGAATTAATTGACAAATTCAGCAGAGTAGCTGGATACAAAGTCAGCACCCAAAAATCAATAGCATTCCTATACACAAACAACAAACAGACTCAGAGATAAATTAAGGAAACCATACCTTTTACAGTAGCATCCAAGAAATTGAAATATTTAGGAATCAATCTAACAAAGGATGTAAAAGATCTATTCAAAGAAAACTACAGTACTCTGGAAAAAGAGATAGAAGAGGATTTCAATAAATGGAAAAACATTCCCTGCTCATGGATAGGAAGAACTAATGTTGTGAAAATGGCCATACTACCAAAATTGGTATACAGATTCAATGCAATTCCCATTAAACTACCATTAGCATACATCACAGATCTAGAGAAAACATGCCTTAAATTCATCTGGAACCTCAAGAGACCCAGAATAGCAAAAACAATCCTGGGCAACAAGGACAAGTCAGGTGGAATAACAATCCCTGACATGAAATTATACTACAAAGCTACTGTAATAAAATCAAACTGGTACTGGCTAAAAAACAGACTTGAGGATCAATGGAACAGACTGGAAGATGCAGCCACAACCACAAACACACTCAGCCACCTAATATTTGAGAAAGGGGCCAAACAAGCTCATTGAAAAAATGATAGCCTGTTTAATAAATGGTGCTGCAAAAATTGGCTTGCCTCTTGCTGAAAACTGAAAATAGACCCAAGTTTATCACCATGCACCAAACTCAAGTAAAATGGATCACGGATCTCAATATTAAAACAGAAACTCTTAATCTATTGGAAGAGAATGTAGGTAAAAATCTTGAAGACATAAGAGTAGTCAGAGATTTTATGAACAAAAGTCAAACTGCAAGGGAAACACTTCAAAGAATCAGTAACTGGGACAGCATTTTACTGAAAAGTTTTTGCACATCTAAAGAAATCACCAGCAAAGTGAAAAGAAAACCCACAAATTGGAAATAATCCTAGCTGACTGTCCCTCAGACAAAGGTCTTCTATCTAGAACCTACAAAGAATTAAAAAATGTATGCCTGTGCCTTCAAAGATCTAATCCACAAATGGGCATCTGAGATGAATGCACACTTCTCAGATAAAGAAATACAAATGGCAAATAAATATGTGAGAAAATGTTCTCCATCTTTAGTCATTTGAGAATTGCAAATAATAACAACATTGGATTTCATCTCACCACGGTATGATTGGCCAGTATAAGATATCATCCAATAACAAATGCTGGCGGGGCTGTGGAGAAATAGGGAGTCTTCTGCACTGCTGGTGGGACTGCAGATTGGTGTAACCACTGTGGAGAGCACTTTGGAGATTCCTCAGCAAACTAGGTCTAGCAGTTTCATTCAAATCAGCTATTCCTCTTCTGGGTATTTTCCTAGAAGATCTGAAAACATCATAGCACCATGATATATATGAACCCATATTTATAGCAGCGCAATTTGTAATAGCTAAATTGTGGAAACAACCCAAATGGCCATCCACAGAGGACTGGATTAAAAAACAGTGGCATTTTTATATAACGTAATATTACTCAGCTATAAAGAGGGACAAATTTGGGGCTTTCATAGGCAAATGGTCACAATTAGACACCATACTTATAAGTGAAATAAATCAGAGGTACATATGCAAGCAGCGTAATGTATCACTAATGTAAGAACCTGAAGGTGGGAATGTAAGTTGGGAGGTATGAAGGGAATCTGCTCAAAAGTAAAGAACAGATGGGTGAGGGAAAGAAGCAAAGGAAGAAAGGGGCAAATATGTATGTATGCATGTGTGTATGTGCAGGGTGGCTGGCATGGTTCCACTGTTGTCTTCTGTCACTTTATGGTAAGGAATAGTTGATGATTGGTTGTTTGATCAATCTTGTATGTCTATATGTGTTTTCCTGAGCATACACTTTGAAGTTATCAATGTGTAATACAACAACCATTGTTAATTCCCTGTCACTTTGTCTATAATTCAATTTTGGTTGTACTGTTCTTGTGCTACTTTGTGTCTCTTTGTTAATGTTTTCCTCTTTGTTGTTGTTGTTGTTGTTGTTCTTTTTCTTTTATACTTTAAAAAATAAAATAAAAAAGATTATGTATCAAAACCAAACACAAATATTGTACTTAATGATAAAATACTATGCATATCTCTCTCACATTTGGAAGAATTTTACAGGGACTTTACTGTGATAAGCACTTTTGGTATATCCTATCCAATGTTTTTCAAATTACATTGATAAAGATGATTCAACAGAAACACCTGCTTCGAAATGTGAATCTGCAGAGTAACTACCTAAGGATATGACCCTCAAACACATGTTCCAGGGAATTCTTATTATCTTTTGAGATGTGACAAAAACAGTGCAGGGAATGTTCAAATTTTAAAAATTTATTACCGTAAAAGATGCACAGCCATTAATCTCCCTCAAAATACTCCCATCTCCCTTCAAACACACTCATCCCATCATTCTTGTCACTTTCTGAAGCAGTGTTGGAAGCCCTTTTTTGTAAGTGTCTTTAGTTGCATTCTGTTGTGGCTGCCTTGATATCCTGAATCAATTCAACTTTCATGGTCATTTGGACTTTGGGGAAAAGCCCGAAGTTACGTGATGCCAGATCTAGTGAATAACGTGGACGAGGACACAGTATAATGTTTTCATTTGACAGACTTTGCCACATCAGAGAGCATGAGACATGGAGCATTGTCCTGACGGAGGATAGAAATGTCCATTTTTCAGGCTGTTTGCTGTGCACATTATTTCTTAAGTGCTCTAATATTCCCTTATAATATTCAGAGTTCATTATAGTGTTTCTGACTACAAACAGCTTGCATGATTCCATCAAGGTAAAAAAAATACAGTCAACATCACCTGGATCTTGATTGACATATATTTTCCAGAAAGAACTTGATGATTTCCACTGAGAACTATGAACCTTGGTCACAGAACCAAGTTTCATTTCTTAAAAAGCTGGAATCTGAAGCAGTAAGATCTTGAAACTCCAGTGAAATGTATTGTTCGCAAGGCATGCTTTACAGCACACTTCAAAACACAGCTTTTCTCAGTCACAGCTCATAACGGACTGACTGCACCAAACAAGTAAGACTTGTCACACACCATTACTAAGGCTGCACACACTGCTTGTCATAGTGAAGAGCCCTGCCACTGGAAAATCCATGGCATTTGGCAGCACCATTCACCGTGTTGTTGGATTACAGCACGTATCATATGGGGAACTCTGACCCAAGACCTTTGTGCCATTTCAGTTGATGTTATTTTACCACAGAATCTGAGTTCTCATCTCCTATGTCATCTCCTTAATAGCTGTGACAAGTGTTATGAAACCATTTCTCAATCCCTTTTTGGAGCTATTCATACTATGTTTTATTGAAGTACTTTCTTTTCTTTGTTTTACAGATTAATAATCATTAATATACTGGTATCATGATCTTAAAAGAATAGCAAAATGTTACTCAGGCTATATATAAGGAACTCAAAAAAATTACACTCCCCAAAATAAAAGACCCAATCAAAACATGGGCAACTAAAATGAATAGACATTTCTTAGAAATAGCCAATAAATACACGAGAAAATGTTCAACATCATGGCCATTTGTTGAGGATTGACAACTAGTCAGCAATTTTTAACACCCAGCTGAACTGAATCAGTGTGGTGCTGGGTGTGGAAGGCCCACCTGAGGATTGTTGCCAACAGCATTAAAAGAAAGAACTGGAGACAGAGAGGAAGTGCTGTTGATTTTCCTGGGGAAACTTGTCGAGCTGTCTTTCTTGATATGAACTCGGCTGTTATCATCAGAGGAGGCTGGGTCCTCGCTGTTGCTGAGGATGGCTGCAGCTCACTCTGGGGGAACGCTGGTCCTTACTTTGAGCATTGATTCCTGGCTGCAGTGCAGATGCCTCAGCCTTCTAGCACAGGTCCTTCATCTCATTGGTGCAGACTTTCTAGCTTCCACCACTGACCTGTAGGCCTTTCCAGCACAGATCCGTAAAACAGACTTGCAAGAGACATCGTTGTGGGCCCTAGGCCTCCAGCTGGACTCTTGGAGGACTTTGCCATGGGCTCCAGGTCTTCAGCTAGATTCATGCAGGACATTACCATGGAATCCAGGCCCTCAGCTGGATTCTTTGGGTCTTTAGTATGTTGACAGATCTCCTGCATTCTTGTATTTGACTCTTTGGGTGACTATTATAACAAATCCTACAAATATGTGACCTGTATTAAATCATTTCCCTGATTACAACACCATTAGAAAAATGCAGATTGAAACTACACTGAGACACCACCCTACCCTAGAAAGAACAGCCATCATACAAACTCAAATAATAACAAATGCCAGTGAGGATGTGGGGGAAAAGGAACCCTTCTACATTTGTTGGTGGGAATATAAACTACTGCAACCACTATGGACAGTCAGTGTAGAGATTCCTCAAAGTATTAAAAATAGAAATGAAATTTGACCCAGAAATCCCCCTTCTAAATATCTTCCCCAAAGAGCTAACATGTTTTCTTTTCTAATCTTAGTTATCCCCATTAATTCAACAGGCACTGCTTGAGTATGCTTGGTGATTTTGAGACCTCTCATTAGGGCAGTGGCCCTTTGAACTTACATAGAAAGTAATGGTTTGCCTCAGTAGGCTGGGAGATTTTTAGGTGTCTGGCATCACAGATTATGTGACTTTTAAACTTCCCTCCCACCTCCTTCAATATTTATATAAATTGTGTATGCTAAAGATGTTGCATATCATAAATGTAGGTTTGTTTCCTTCATGTTACAACTAACCTACAATTTATTTCAAGTTTTCTGAGAGTTTTTGTCCTGAATGTGTGTTGAATTTCATCCAGTACTTTTTCTGTATCTACCAAGATGGTTATATCAGGTTTTAAATAATATTTTTCCTGACAATATGACTAATTACATCAAACATATTTTTGTATGTTAAACTCATTCATTACTATCCATGAATTCCTGGGATAGCCCCTGTTTAGCCAAGATAAAGTCTTTTATAAATACCTTGGTTTGATTTACTGATATTTTTGTCACCAGTTTTTATGTTTATGGTACCTGAGGAATGGTGACATATGCGATTTTCTCATAGTGTCTTTGTTTAGTTATTTTTTAAATCAAGGTTATGTTGACCTCATAAAATGAAGTTATTTCCTCTTCTACCTCAACTGTTCCCTCTTTTATTTTCTGGAATAAATAATTTTTGGATTCTAGCTATGTAATTTCCTTTAGATTAAGGGTTTCTTGTGATGCAATTTTCTGGAGGTAAATTTTCTCCCTTTTAAGGGAGAAAAAAATGTCCTTTTTATTTTTGAAGGATGTATCATTTAGGGTTACTCAGAGGAGCAGATTCTGCTCATCAGGAAGCTTCTTGGTTTTATAGGAAGCCCGTCCTTAGCCGCAGGAGACCATGGGTTGGTACGAATTATTTTGCTCATCAGAAAAGTGAAACTATCTACAAAAAAAAAAAAAGAAAAACAAACAAAAAACCCCCAAAACAAACAAACAAACAAAAAGAAACTACAAAAAAGGGCATGTCTAATGGTGACCACATTCAGTCTCCCACCCCCAACATCCACAAAATTAAGTCTCATCACTGTTTCTTCCACAATTTAGGTTTCTCTGTTTTCATTTTATACCCAGGGCTAGTCCCTGGGTATAATCCCTTCTACTGGAATTCCCAAAGATAATCCTTATTTAAAATCTTCTAGGTGACACTCCTGTCACCTAAGCTATCAAGCAACAATTTAGCACGCATACTGTAAAACTTAGCCAGGCTTTCAAGTCTAGAATCAAAGGGTGACCCTTAGGCAGACTGTGTTTGGATCTGAATGTCTCCCAAAAGTCTGTGTAGTGAAGGCGGGTCTCAGGGTGGTGCTACTGGGAGGTGCTGGGGACCTGCAGGAGGAATGCCGGTGGGAAGCCCTCAGTCCTCACGTCACCATGGGTCTGCTCTTGACAGGGACTATGGAATTCCAGGCTGCTGCTTTTTCTCTTTCACCTCCTGGTGAACACGTCAGCTGTTTTCTCAGGCATGTGCTTCCTGCAGTGAAGATGTGGCACCTCTAGCAGAAGCCCAAAACAATAAATCCATCCAATTTTGGTCTAGAAGTTCCAAAACTGTGAATCAACAATAAATCTTTTTTCTTTAAAAGTTAGTTGTGATAGGTGTTTAATTCTAGTGATAGAAAACAGAGATTTAGGAATTTTGCTTACTGCATGATTAGAACAGAAAGAGGTACTAGTACCAGAGCCACATTACGAGATTCATGGAGAATACCAGAAAAGCAGACTCTACAGGTTTGAAAATCAAATAGGAGTGCAAAATCCATCATACAGTGTACTCAGGGGCCCCAGATATCCAAGAGTAAAAATATATAGCCATCTTATTTCTTAGCACAGCATTCAATGAAAGGGTAGAGAGCACCTCATTGGGCACACAAATCAGTTACCCCAACCTACAGACTCAGCAGGTAACCTTCTTTCCCATCACCATAACAAGTTCAACATCCTCAATGCAAGAATTCTAACCAATATCTTAGATGAGCATCAAATCCTCCCTTCAGCCAAAAGAGGAATGTGTAACTTCCGTGATTTGAAATGACAACCTATAGCTTCTTTTTGTTCCCCGGAAGGTGACAGAACATGAAACAGCTGCTTCTCCCTGGTTTATGCACTTGTCCCACATCCATTCCTTTGGAGTCTGGCTTATCTCAATGATGTCCATGCCATCTGCCTTCACTGGAACCACCCTCCTTTCGTTGGGCTGCCTGGTCACCCTGGTCTGCTCTCTCTAAAGCTCCCACATTCCTGAGCCTGGTGGCTGAATAGGAAGCTGCCTCTCCTCACACCCCCACACCTAAACTTACCCTTGTTTCTGTCAACCTGAGTTGTACAACTAAACTCCACCTAGAGATGAAGCATTCAGGGCAACATTTAATCTGTCCAGAATCAGTATCAAATGAGTTATTGCATTTCTTCATTTTGGATCTGAAAATGTTAATCCTGAAATAGTAAATTTTATTTTAAAAATATAAGCATTTTGTATGGAAGTCTTACCAGTTACAGCATACCTTTGCCTACCTTGCTAAGTGTAAACTGGTCTGATTTAACCTTTTCTCAATGACTGCCCTGATGATAACCCTGATGCACTGGCAGCCGCATCCTGTAAGTCACACCAGTTGGCACTCACTTCCTGCCTGTGGACCTGGTCCCTTGCCATTCCTCTTCACCAGAGTATGTGGTAGAAGTGATGCTTCACAACATCGTGACCCAATCCATATGAAGGTCTAGAGTGTCTGCATTTAGGTCTAAAGGAAGCCAGCAACCCCATAGAAATTTCAATTGCCTTAAGATTGCCATGGTGCGCAGCCTACCCTGACCACTTGGAGAAGTCACCCAGAGGAAAACTCAAGTCCCAAGTCAGTAGCCCCAGGTAGGCCATGGCCAACAATCAACACCATGGGCAACAATCAACACCATAGGCCAACTCTGTGAGCGGGGTTATCTTGGAAGTGGCTCATCCATCTTTACTGGAGCTGCCCCACCAATGTCAAATGGAGGAGTGACAAGCTGTTTCCAAGAGGCCCTGCCAAATCACAGAATCATGAACAAATCGAGTTGTAGAATCATGAACAAATTAACAGTTGTTCATGTTTAAGCTGCTAAGTTTCAGTATAGTTTCTTACATAGCACCTCTCACTGAAAGATGACTTCAGAAGTGTCAGTGTTAGCTATGCAAGTGTGACCATGGTGGCAGGTACCAAGGAACAGGTGAATCTCATGGGTACAGGTTCTTGTGTATCACGAACAAAGAATTGGGCAAGTCACACAGATACGAAGGACAAGTAAGCAATGTTTACCAGGTGTATCTGGCAGCTCCTGCTGAGTCAGATCTTCTTTGTTAGCTGCACATATCCTTTCCCATAATGCACTCTGTTAGAGTTGTATCCACAAGGCGCAACCCATATGGGTGAGTAGATAGTGAGCAGATAATAAGTTCATCCCTGACCAAAGATTACTTTTGGATACTTTGAGGTGTTTCTGTGCCTGGGCTGAGTTGCAGATTTCCCCTAGAACTGATTATGGGCTACTTCTTAGAGTGTAGCTATTGTTTGGGAGTTAGTCAGGTCCTGTGTAGGGCCAGGACCCTTAGTGATTGGTGAAGAGATGGTCCTTAACCCATAATTTTAAAAAAGGCATGCTCTGGCCCATGCTGTCACTATTCCACTAGAATTACATCAACCATAGAGAGGGCCTGGAGGATCACATAATAGCATCAGAAGCTCTGTGATTTGTTTCTCTCTATGTATCTCTCTCTTTCTCACTGTGTGTGTGTGTGTGTGTGTGTGTGTGTGTGTGTGTGTGTGTGTTACTGAGGACTGACTCCTTGGCCTTTGCACCTAAGTATATCCCCAGTATTCTCTGCTCCCTTTTCTTTAAATTTTGAGACAGGGTCTTGCCAAGTTGTGAAATTGCCTAAACTGGATTGAAACTTGAAATCCTCCTACCTCAGCCTCCCAGAGGAGGTGTGCATCACCACACCCAGCTTGTGATTTACTTTTTTGGGTTTTCCCCTTCTGGCTTTCATAGTCAGCTGGCACTTCCCACTGCACTGGGATGCTCTCACCTAAGAAGGGCTCTGAGTCTTCCCAAGAGCTGGCATTAGGAGCAAAAGGGAGGGAAGAGGCCGAACAGAAAGCAGGAGAGTGGATGGTTGCTTCTGAGGACTGCAGAAGTGATACAATGAGCACTGCAGAGCAGAGCATGGGGAACCCAGAAGAGACATAAGCAAGCCAGGAAACAGATGTGGAACACCAGCTTGCTGAGACATTTGCTGAAAGCCAAGGGAAAACAGAACAGGTAGTAGAAGAAGGTAGCTCTAAATTATAACCCTGTGACTGGCTACAGAAATGAGGATTGTAATTGTAATTGTTCTCTCCTAGTATGCTTCTGTTGTAATATAATGTTGATAGACAGTATTTTTTCTTAAGTATTATTTTTAAATTTTATTTTAAAAAATAAAAGAACTAAAACATATGGACAAACACACAGACATCAACAAAACAACATAAAAACCATAAAGAATTTTAGACAAGTTAAAAAGAAATTAACAATAGTTGTATTACATATGGTTATCTTCATATTGGTTACTCAGATAAATATAGACATGTAAGAATGATCAAACAATTAAATATCAACTGTTCCTTTTAAGAAAGCAATAGAAATTAATAGTACAATTATCCCAGCCATCTTGTATGTGTATATATATATATGTGTGTGTGTGTGTGTGTATATATATATATATATATATATATATATATATTTCCCTTTCTTCTTTATTTTCTCCTTTCCCTTATAATAGTCGTTCTTCCTTTTTGAGCAGTTTCTTTCCCTTTCACACTACTATTGTACCATTTAGATTTTATTTACTCTTTCAGGTTCTTATACTAGGGATACAATATGATGTTTACCATGTGAGTCTTATTTATTTCACTTATGAGTATGGTCTCTAGTGGTGTTCAGCCTCAAATTTATCTTTCTTTATAACTGAGTAATATTCCATTATATAAAAATACCACAGTTGATAGACAATATTTTTTCTTAAGTGTTATTAAATTTATGTTATAATCTATATTCAAGTTATGAAATGTTAGGAGTAAGCATCACCCATAGAAAATTTGCCTTCTCTTCTGGGGAGTGAATTAGTACCTTCCCATCTTTATGCAGGATAGTTATAACATGGTAGGTATGATTATAGACTTACCTTTGTCCCTGAAGACTATGGTTTAAAGAAATGTGTCTGATTGTCAAATTGACAAGGAGTGGATTGTGATAGTTAGCTGATTGTGTCAACTTGTGTAAGAAATTCCTAACTAAATTGGATCTGCATAATTCTGGGTGTGAAAGACCTACCCTAGGGAGGATTGTCTCCAGAATGGTATAAAAGGGATATGAAGAAGGAAGGTTTGCTTTTATTTGTTCAGAGGAGCACCATTCTTAACCTTCACTGTGGACATCATCTCCTTGCTTCCAGGGCAGACTTTTTAGCCTTCTGACTCAGACTCTTCAGCCTTCCACTGTAGACCTGTCAGCCTCTTCAACTGCAGACCTTTGGCCTCCGGATATGGACCGTCACGGGTCACTACACTGAGCTCCAGGTCTTTGACTAGATCCTTCAGATCCCCAGCACACAGACAGTCCTTTTGCACTATTCCACACCTGACTCTGTGGGCAATCATTGTAAGCCAATCTTGTAAATTCTTATGCATTTGTATATCTTGCATTATAACTGTTTCTCTAGTAAGTACTGACTGATACATCCATGTTTATAGCAGCACAATTTAAAATAGCTAAATCTTAGAAACAGCCCATATGGCCACCAACAGATGAATGGATAAATAAAATGTGGTGTTTATACACAATGGAGTATTATTTTGCCATAAAGAGAATAAAATTGAGTCACCTTGAGACTATAATTTTAAGTGCAATAAATCAGGCACATAATTTTAAATATCACCTTGTTTTTCTTATGTAAGAAATCCGAAGAATAAATAAGGAGCAAAATGAAGCTTAGATATTGGGAAGTAGGGAGAATATTTAAATGAGAGGGGGACAAGGGAGGGGTAGAGGAGGGGAAGGAAGGGAAAGGGGCTTTAAAAAGTGAATAGAAAGGAAAAAATGGAAACAAAGCTTTTGCAAATAAAGAAGGGAAGAATGGTTGAAGGGAGAGGACAGGAATGGGAAAAGAAGAATTAATATATACTCGGTCCAGGTACAAATTTCCTATGATGAATGTGATCATCGTATATAGCAAATACATACTAATAAAAATTTAAAATTGAAAGATATCCCCTGTTTCTAGATAGGAAGAATTTACCTAGTCTAAATGGTTATGCTGTACTTTCAAAACTGATATACAAATTCACTGCAATCCCAATCAAAATACTAATGTCATTTCTAACAGAGCTAGAGAAATCAATCTTAACATTTGTATGGAATCAGGCAAGACCCAGAAGAGCAAAATCAATACTGGGTCACAAAAACAAAACAAGTGGCATCACAATCCCAGATTTTAAATTATACTATAAAGATACATTGATTAAAACAGTATGATAGTGGCACATAAAAGGGCATGTGGATAAGTGAAACAGAAAAAAGAGAGGCAGAAACATACAGACACATACAGCTATTTGATCTTTGACAAATTAGCTAAAAACATACACTAGAGGAAAATTAGTCTGTGAAGGACCATCCAGATGACTTTTCTGGAAAGAAGAGCAACCATCTCCATTTTGGCTAAATCTGGCCCTATTTCCATGTATTAATGTGTATAGAGCTGGCTAGGACTTTTCCTTACCTCTTCAATTAGCCTGAAGCAATGCAGACTGGTCCAGCTGAGGTGCTGATGTATAGTCTTCGAAACAAGGCAACAGAACCTCCCAAGAAGCATGTATGAGTGGGCAGGAAGGAGAACTACAGTCCACTCTCTCAGCTGGGATTGAGCCTCAAGATAAGAGGATATGACTCCTCAGGGCATAAAAATTAGACATGAGAGCTGAAGCACTGACCCCAGAACTTTAGGTACTACTTCATTGTGTTATGCAGGTTACTCTTTCTGCATATCCTTCTCTCTGCATATTGTAGAGGTGATTTCAGACCTCCTACCTAGCCCAGCTCATGACACTCACATACTTCCCACCACTCTCACAGTCACTCATCCTCAAGGTACTCCCTTCCTCACAACTTAATAAAACCTCGATTTGGACCTGGGTTGAGGTCTTTGTTCTGGTTAATCATTATCCTATCTGGATTTACGAACTTTTGGCTCCCCACAAATGCAAATGTGCCTTAGTGTCTTTATTCTCACCATGGATTTCACTGAATTGGTAGACCGGCATTAACTTACTAGAATTTGAATAACTTTTCCATGGGATTTCAAATATAAACTTCTTGGATGACAATAAGGACCAAAAAGAGTTCTTTATAATAGTTTCTCTAATAAGTGGTGCTGGAAAAATTAAATGTCCATATGCAGAAGATTGAATTTAGACTCATATATCTCACCACATATGAAATTAAAGCCAAAATGGATTGAAGAAGTAAATGCTGAAACAGAAGCACTTAATCAGCTAGAAAATAAAATAGGTATAACTTCTAAAAACATAGGCATAGGGCAGGACTTTCTGAACAGAACCCCAATAGCATAGGAAGTATTACCCAGAATCAACAAGTGGGATCTTATCAAGTTTTAAAACTTCTGCATAGCAAAGGAAAGCAACCAACAGAGTGAAAAGACAACTTACAGAATGGGGAAAAGTGTTTGCGAGCTATTACACAGAGGACTACCACCAAGAATATATAAAGAATTTGAAAAAATTAAGCCCCCCAAATAAAATATCCAGTCAGAAAATAGACAACTGAAATGAATAGACAAATGGTACAAATGTCCAAATGATACATTAAAAAAACTGCTTATCATCACTGGCCATCAGAGAAATTAAAATTAAAGCTGCACTGAGATGCCATCTTACAAAAGAAAGAATGGCTATTATAAAAAAATCTAATAATAACAAATGCTAATGAGGGTATTGGGGAAAAGGAGCCCATCTACATTGTTTATAGGAATAGAAACTAGTACAACCACTATGGAAATCAGTGTAAAGTTTCTTCAAAAAACTGCAAACAAAAATTCCATTTGATCCAGCAATCTCCCTTTGTAGGTATCTTCCCTGAAGTGTTAAATCTTCACATTAAAAGGACACATGCAAGTTCATGTTTATAGCAGCATATTTTATAATAGCTATGTATTACAAATCTTAGAAACAGAATATATGTCCATCAACAGATACATGGATAAAGAAAATTAGAGAGAGAGATAAGTCATATGCTGCCATAAAGAAAGATAAACTTGAGGCATTTGTAAGTAAATAGATGCAACTTGAGAAGAAATGTTCAGTGAAATAAGCCAGATACACAAGCTCAAATATTGCCTGGTTTCTTTCATGTGAGAAACACGAAGTTGATACAAATGAAAATCAAAATAGAAGAGATAAATAGGAAGTAGGAAGGAGTTAAAAGACTTCCAAAAATTATCTATTTCATTGTTTCAAAAATATTTTAATATGCATACTAATTTGTTTTATTTATACTACTACTTTATTAGAGATCACAGAAAGGAAAATGTTGTACTATTATCTGTTTATTTTTTGTAAGAATCACTTTGGTCTATGTCTTCTATTCAGGTAACTACTTTGAAGATAATGATATACAAGATATTAACTATTGTTATTTTCTTATTATTTTGTTATAAAATTTTGTGACTTTTTTTTGCGGTACTGGGGATCGAACTCAGGACCCTGCGCTTGCTAGGCAAGCGCTTATTCCACTGAGCTATATCCCCAGCCCTTTTGTGACTTTTTACAAAATAAAATTCTCTGTAACTATATTAGCTTCTGGTCATACGAGTCCAGTGAAAGGTTTAGAAAAGGGTACACTTAGCCTTGTGCTTCATACAGGCAAGGATAGATGAGAGCCATGAGAATGGAGATGATCACGGTCACAAGGGAGGTGGAGAAGGTGGTGCTGGAGATCATGATGATGATGATAGCGATGGAGATGCTGGTGATGGAGATGGAGGTGCTGGTGATGATGATGGCGAGAGTTGACGGTGATGGTGATGGTGAGAATGGTATCCGTCCCCGTGACAAATACCTAAGAAAAGCAACTTATAGGAGGAAAGAGTTAGACTGGGTCATGGTTTGGGGGACACTTGGCTTTGCTGCTTCTGGACCCAGGGTGAAGTAGAACATCACAATGGCAGCAGTGGGACAAAGAGCCTCACTTCAGAGCAGACAGGAGGCAGAGCTAGTAAGGAAAGGGCAAGGACAAGATATGCCCTGTCAGCACCCCTACAATGGCCTACTTCCTCCAGTGAGGGCCACCTCCTACCATTTCCACCATCTCCCACTGTCCTTTCAATTGCGCATCCATTAGTGGATTAACATTTAATTTTATTTAATTTAAAACACTTCAAATAGCCATATGGCTGATGGCAATCACATGAAAGAATACAGCTCTAGGTCATGGCTCGATATACCACTTTTCCTTGTGGTTTCCCAAAGAAGATTCACCAGCCATCACTTCTCACATCCCTTATGCCACCTAGAGATACTTTAAAAGTTTTCTTCCTGTAATATGTGAGGCAATATGATAAATGCTACTTGTAAGTATAAAATCAAGGTTCTAAAAGAATTTAAAAGGTTTTAACCTAAAAGGTTCAAAAAATTATATGAATATGAACTTGTGTGGCCTCATCCTCAGGGCCTTCTCTCAATAACTGATGCAACTAATTAAAATTGACAGAAAATAAGTAATTTATGATCAAATACTGGTTTTACAATAACTTAAGTAAAATATTAGTAAATGCAATTTATGATTATCCTGGGTGAAAAAAAAATCACCTGTGAAAGATGCTAAGACAAATAGGAAATTTGAATCTGGAGCATAGTACCCAGATCATTTAGATCATAGTATTTTATTAATATTAATTTTTCTAATTGTGATAGCTGTATCATTTTGTTAGGAGATAAATGTTGAAGAAGTCAAACAAACTGTAAAAGTCTTATATTAACTTTGAGATGATTCTTTGAAAAAGTGTGTGTATTATATCATATATACATGTATATGGCCCAAACATGGCAAGATATTAGCAATGGGTATATCTAGGTGAAGAATGTTCAAACATTCATTCGATTATTTTTACAACTTTTCTAGAGGTTGAATATTTCATAGGAATATAGAGAGAACCTAAAAGATTTTTAAAAGTTGAAGTAATATGTGCCAATATCCATTAAAGATTGACAATATGTTTAAGTCCTTCAAAAGGACTGGTGGGAATGACTGGAATGTAACCCAGCCATAGAGCACTTGTCCAGCACACACAGGCTCTGGCCCTTTCCCCAGAATGACATAAATACATAGTATAGGTAGATAGATGATAGTGATTGAGAGAGCGAGAGAGAGAGAGGAGAGAACGAGAGGGTAAATATTGTGGATTTTACCTATTTGGATTCATTTATTTCAAGTGGATTGCTTTTCTTCCTTTTTAAAGACATTGGTCTCAATGTCTTGAGCTGAGTTTAAAGTTCAATTTTGCATAAATTTGCAATCTTAACTTTTGAGATAAAGCCTTAGCATGTCATAATCAGAACCTTGGAAAAATTCCTTATTCTCCTTGTAAATTTAGTCATCCATTTCATTTAGATCAGTATGCTTCTCTAGAACAAGAGGACTTTGAGAGTTAATGTTGTACGTACACCCAAAGAAGGACCTCTGGTCAGTACACCCTTTAATCTATGGGCCACGCTGAACCACTGATGACCAAGGAAAAGAAAATGTACAAGAAGTGCTTTGTTCCATTTGTGTCACTTAGGACTCTTTTGTGTAAATAATAGAACACCTGGCTGAAACTGGGTTAAAGAGCAATGGGAATGACTCAACTATTAAAAGACCCAGAGATGGACTAGCAGGTTCCATTGCACACTGTCCTGAGGGCTTGGAGTCTCTCGGTTTCTCAGTTCTGCCTTTTCACACAATGGAGCAGAGTCGCTGGCAAAGCTCCAAGTGTCATCTTCTCAGTGCAAATCCAGTGTGGAGGAGTAAAAGGTTCTTCCTGGCAGGGCTAATCACTGTAGGGGAGGGGTTGGAGAACGCACAGGTGTTGAGATCACTCCCACAATTCCACGCCCTCATCTGCTGAAAACTGGACTGTGGTGAGTCCCGGAGTACATGCTGAGCAGGAGCGAGGGCCTCACCGCATCCCAGAAACCACTCAGGCAACTTAATGGAACATACAACCAGGGGATGGAAGTCCGCTCCAAAGGGGGAGGTGAAGAGACATCTTACTGTTCTTTTTCTCATGGAAGAATATGTGCCATGATTAAAATATTAAAATATTTGGTGAACGTTTAAATTTTTTAAATTTCTTACAGTAAAAGACATATTACCATTAATCATCCTTGGGGTTTTAATCCTTGCTTTGAACACACCTATCCCATCATTCTTGCCACTTTCTGAAACTGTTCTGGAAGTATTTTTTAAATATCTTTATAAGTTGTGATTAAAAAATATGGAGAATACTGCTGCCAGTTCATAAAACCATCCACCTATTGATCAGACGTGGCAGTAGGCAGCTTTGGCTGCCAAAGTCAAAATGACTGTGAGAGTTAAACAGTTTGAATCAATTCAGGACACCAGGGGAGTCACAGCAGCACAACTAAAGAACTTTAAGAACTGCTTCAGAAAGTTGCCAGAATGATGAGATAGTTGTGTAGAAAGCAAGGGGTAGTACATTAAGGGGGATTAATGGCAATGTATCTTTTACTGTAACAACATTTAATAAAATATTAAATATTCACTGTATCTTTTGATCATATCTCATAAACCTGAAAAAGACATAATCTTCTCATCCTTATGGTTGGAAATCTCATCTTGTTTCTGAGCTTCCTGGCACATACTATTGAACAGGAGTGTTGCATCTTTCAGTGTAGACCAGTAATGCTTGTGTGCCTCCATGTGACCCCTAGCCTTATGCTTCCTCTAGAAGCTTCTGACTGGTGCCTCCTGATTGGAACAGTGGGTTTATGGCATGGAAAATCTAGCAGTAGAGCCCATTGCTGTGAGCAGTCATGACTCAGGCCTAATGAAGGCCTTAAGTGGAAAGGAAGAACACACCTCAGACTTGTGCCATCCAAGGGTCAGGAAGCCCAAAGGCTTTAACTTAATAATTAGAGGTTATTCCAGGGTCCTCAATCTCCTGTCACTTCTGGCTCATCCCATGTATAGGCCAAGTTCCAGGAAACTCTTAGATGGAGAGATTGGGAGGTTTCTATAAGGCATCCCAGTAAGCACTGCCTCATAAGCTCTGAGTATGATGGACACCAACTCAGCTGCAGGACAAGATGTTGCAGAAACAGCAGAGTAATTTATCCATCAGGTAACAAGCTTCTACCTCGTGAGAAAAGGGCTGGACCAGCAGATCCTCCTCAGTTACTGAGGTCCACATAAGCACTTGTAATTAGTGTCACTCTGTGACTGCTTTTGGCCAAAGAGCCTACTCTATGGAATTGTTTCCATGGTTACAAGGCAGACTTCCATGTCTCTTGAGAGGTGGGAATATCTTCTTTCATAGGCCCAGAGGTTATATTACTTACAAAGCCCAGCGGCAGATAAGAACCATAATGGGAAGCTGAATGCACAGCTACTACCACAGCCTACCTCATACGCAGAGGCAGAAGATGTAGCGGTGATCTGGCTCTGCCTCTTGCAGAGCTCAGTTAACTCCTCATGAGAAACCTGAATGAGGTCCTGAGTGAGATCTGAATAGATTCACTTTCTAGCTGAATAGCATTATGAAGGGGACTTCAAGCAATGAAATAAAAGGAAAACTTCAGGTGGGAAGAAGGGTCAAGTGTAGGGCAGTCTTACATGATCTGGGCCTAAAAGCAATCTGATAAAAGCACACTGGGCCCCAGCATGTAAGTGCAGAGGAGCCTTGGTTTCTCTCTCTCTCTCTCTCTCTCTCTCTCTCTCTCTCTTTCTCTCTCTCTCTTTCCCTCTCTCTGATATTAAAGGATCACAGAGTGAATGACTAGAGGCTTTCCAGACAAATAATTCTTTAAACCTCGCCTCTTGTTCCAGCTGTGGGTCTTTGGGCAAGTTATTCCACTTTGAGGTTCCATTTTCTCTTTTGAGTAATTGGGATGTAATATCTTACATCTTTGTTTTGAGAGCATATGTAAAGTGCCGCAATACAGGGACAACTGAGGGTCATATGTTGGGCCAGCCCTGTTGGTTCTAGGTGGGAGCATATTGCCTGACTTATGACATTATCTGCTGTTTCTACAAAAACCCAGGAAAAAGGAAAGACAAAGAAAGGACAATTTGACACTTACAAAAACAGACATGAATGTATTCAAGGGAGAAATCTGACTATAGCAAGCTATTAATATAGAAAGTTATAATGTACATGGAATGTATCCATTTTCTTGGTATGTATTCAATTTTATATTCTCCCTAGAGGAATGCTAAGTGGATGGGGTGGGAAAGGCATGAAAATGCCAAGAGAAAGCTATTCAGGGTGAACCTTTTTCCCACCCATCCAGAAGAACTTAAGGAATTGTCACAGCCTGAGTCAGCAAGACAACCCAGCAGGACTTCCATGTGAACAACTTTGCCTGAGGCCAAAGAATCTTGATTTTGTGCCCCAAATAGAGCTCTGACTCAGAAGGCTTCCTGATAGAAGATGTCATAAACAGCAAACAGTGCTGTCACAAAAGGTAATGGAGGCCCAGAAGTTAAAATTTAGAAAGCTGTGGCTATGATGAGTCAGTACTTTAGAAAATTAGTTTTTGTGGTTGGGACTTGTGAGAGTTAAGCTGGATTATCAACTTGATTGGCTTGAAAGCCACCTAGGGGTTGAATAAAGGACACCTCTGGGTTGTTTGAGTGGGTCCTGGAGGTGTAGGACCTTGAGGTCTATTTATGGTCCCTCCCCCTTCTTCTCTAGTGTTGTCCCTCTCCTTTGCTTCCTGGCTGTATTGGTTTGGGGGATATTTTGCAAGGGAACAATATATTACAGGACATATATTTCATGTGATCATTTATAATAGTCTCCCAAAGAACGACATACAAAAGAGTGCAGGAAATCCATCCACACACTAAGACCAAGGAATCCAGTCAAGGGCCTGGATCCTACAGAGATGCCCTGCGTGAGTCCAGCTGAATACCCAGAGCTCATAACAATGCGTCTCATGAATCCAACTGGAGGCTCAGAGCCCACGATATTGTTTCATGCAGGCCTGTTTCACGGATCTGCTCTGCAAAGGCCCAAAGGTCAGTGGTAGAATCTAGGAAGACTGTGCCAGCAGGATGAAGGATCTGTGCTAGCAGGCTGAGGGATCTGCAGTGGAGCCAGGAAATGATGCTCAGAAGAACCAGAGCTCCCCTGAAAATTACCACAGCCATCCTCAGCAACAGTGAGGTTGCAAGCTCCTCCAATGATCAAGATGACCAAGTTTCCATCAGGGAAGTCATTGCAGCAAACTTCTCCAGGAGACTGGCAGTGCACCATCCTGCCCTCCAGAGCCAGGAAGTGATGCTCAAAGTGAGGACCAGAGCTTCCCCCAAAGTGAACCAAAGCCATTCTCAGTGGCGATGAGGTCCTGAGCTCCTTGGAGGATAAAAACAGCCAAGTTCATCAGGAAAGCCAGCATGGTGAACTCCTGCAAAACAACCAACAGCTTCTTGCAGCTTCTACTAGCTCCCAACAGCCTAACTTCTCCTTCTCAAGTTCTTCCCCTTATGCTTCTGGCAACAGTCCTCAAGGGGGCCTCCCACAGCCAGCACCACGCTTACTCAGTTCAGCTGGGGGTTATAAGTTGATCATCAGTTGTCAATCTGTTACATTGGCTACCATAAGATGAATGGTATGGAGCCTTGGAATCAGAGACCATGGCCTGAATCCTCTAAAACCCTGAGCCAAATAAAACATTTCCTCCTTCAAAAATGTATGAGGTATTTTATCCCAGTAATGGGAAAGGTGGCCAATACAGGGCACAAATGCTTCCCCCTTGCACACACAGCACTCTTAACAACATGAATTCTCCCTGACATCTCTGTGTCTGCCTGTATCAGAGTAGGATGGAGTAGACTGTCCTCCTGCTTGGAGTATCCCCAGAGATAAGCCACCTTCTCCAAGGGGGTAGGGATTCAGACCACTTTTTGTCAAATTCAGTTAACATGTATAGTACGTTTTGAAAATGTTTTCGCTTTCATATCATTTCAGATGTATAGACAATTTGCAAGAGCCCCCAACTGTCCTTCACTCAGATTGCCCATAGATTAACATCTTATCATGTTTGTCTTATTCTTTGTGGATTTATATTATTTTTTAATGAATCATTTAAAAATTATAGTTGCAATCCCCTCTGCTCCTACATAGTTCAGAAAGGAATTCCTGAAAAGCAATCACATTCTTTTATGTGATACTAGTATAAAAATCAGAAAATTAACATTGATGTGATTATTATTACATCAATTATTATTGATGTAATATTACATCAATTATTACATCAATTGTTATATAATCTCCAAGTCTTATTTAACTTTCAACAATTGGCCTAATAATTGAGACCAAAAAAAAAAATAACCTAGTCTAGGATCCCACATTGCCTTTAATTGTATTTCTTTAGTCTCCTTTAATCTGGAACAATTCCTCAGTTTTCATGAGATTAATACTTTTTGAGAATGAAAACCAAGTTACCGTGTAAAATATGTCCCAGTTGGGTTTTAAAGAATCAGTGATCAGTGAGATATTTGATTCAGATTATTTTCAACTGACTCAAGAACTAATAAGTGAAAGTTTGATGAAGAATACAATGTGCAGGCCTTATTTGAGTTTTTGCTTCTGGTGGTTTGGGTTACCCAAGGTCACTGACTGAAAAATAACACATGGAAAATTCCAGAAAAAAAACTGTCTACAGGTTTTTAATTTGGAACTGTTCTGAGGACCATTATAAAATCTCATGCCATCCTACCGTGCTGTACCCAAGATATGAATCATCCCACTGTCCACCGTATCCATGCTGGATGTCCTACCTGCCAATCAGTTACTTAGTACCCATCTAAGGTATTAAATTTGAGGTTAGGGATTCAACTCAGTAGTAAGATATTTGCCTCCCATGTGCAAGGCCCTGGGTTCCATTCCCAGCACGAGAGGAAGAGGGAAAACCCAATCAACCATTGTGGTATAGCAGTGCTTGTATTTAAGTAACCCTTATTTTACTTAAACAACCCAAAAGGCAACAGTAATTATGTTGGCAATTCATTGCCAAAAAACGCTGTATATCATTTTGTCTAAGTGAAAATGTTAGTTTAGGGATGAGCATAGTATACGTAGAGTTCAGCATGATCTGTAGTTCCAGACAACCACCAGAGGTCTCTGACTGTATCCCCCCATGGGTCAGGGGGGCTACTGTATTTACCTTGCCTCAGAACACCTCTCCATAGAGTTCTTAACTGACTGTGAAGACTAAAACAGTCACTTTACAGTGGGAGCCTGGAAGACTCCACTTTCTCCCACAATCAAGGTTAATATCAACAACATTGAACTTCATATGGCCCCTGAGGGATACATTAAGAATCAAAACATTCTACTTTGTATTCTGACCACAAATGCATCACATGAGCCTATTCAGGGACAAATATCAAACTGAGCACTGCTAAATAAGGAGAGAAAAATTTGGAATACAAACTCTTTACAGACAAGGGATCTGTGTGGTGGCAATCCTTCACGGTGAAGTTAGCAGTACTTATAAACCTTCAGAAGCTTCACAGATATCTTCAGGATCACACTGCCTATCTATACCCCTTCTCTAAACATAAAAGGACATTGCAGCCCACCTTACTTCCCATCTGTCGTTGGCTCTAGCTCCATATTTTGGAGCTTCATTATCCTATTGAGGTTTGAATACCATTCAGTACTTCCAATTCAGAGTCAAAAGGGCAGCCAAGTCAGGATCACTGTTATAGCTTAGATCTAGAATGCTCCCCAAAGCCGCATTTTTTCAGAGCAGAAGCTTTGGTAAGGTGGCTGGATCGTGGGAGTCTTATAGAGGACTTGCTGTTAGCATGTGGTGCATGGCTAAAGGGAGTCTCTGGGGGTATGACCCTGGAAAGGCAGGCATATCCCCTGCCTCAGACTCTCCCATCTCTCTCTGCTTCTTGGCCACCACAACATGAACAGTTCTCCCCCACCAGGCCCTTGCATCTTGTCTTCCTACTTTGCAGCCATCCAACTATGGACTGAACCCTCTAAAAACCAGGAGCCAAAATAAACTTCTCCTCATTTAAACTGTGGGTATTGGGTATTTTGTCCCAGAGACAAGAAAATGATAAGAAAGTCACCCTTGACCTTGGTTCAACTTCCCATGTGGATTTCCACATCTGCCTCAGTGTTGTTGTCCTGGGTTCCTCTCCCTTGAGATTCAGAGAATGAGCTCCAAACTAGGGCACACTTGGGTCTCAATACCAGCCCACCACTTGGGGAGCATACCTGTCTTTCTCCATTTGCTCCATTTGCTCAACTGATTAATGGGAATAATGGTACCCATGGGGTAGGACTAGAGCAAGTATATAGGATGAGATATTTGTAAAATGCCTATCACAGAGTTCAGCATTTAGTCATCACTCGGTCAATGCCAACTTTCATTATGATTCTCAGCATATGTGCTCTGGAGCCACACTGCCTGGGTAGTGAAAAGTTCTATTTCCTTTATGTCTGAACTGTACACTCTTTGGTGAATGACTTTGCTGCTTAATGGGGATGGTTGGAAGGATCAAAGAAAGTGTGCCTGGCACATAGTATGAGCTATGCAAATTGCAACTCTTCTTACTTTTCCTTTTTAAAAACCTTATGCTAGAGTGGCACTTCTGAGTTTACCATGAGCACTCACATTTGGAGGCTGATTCTCACTAGATTCAGAAAGAGACCCTCAATTTATGAATGAGAAGACTGAGGGAAAGTGAGGATATAGGTTATCTCAGCAAAACTGCACATGTAGAAGGAGCAGAGGGGCACACTGATCCCAGACCATGGATGCCATGAGCACACAGTCCTTTGCAGCAGTTATTCATCTGGAAAGTGCTTCTTAGCTGGCACACTGAGACGACAAAGGCCTAAGTTAAAGATGGGAATCAGGGAGGATATCAGGGGCAGGGTGGCTACAGGGAGGAGTGAGGGTGGCCTGCTCTCTGCTGATGTCCTTGCACCTCTCCTGAGGGTTCTGGCCAGGTGATGCCTAGACAGAGACCAGAGGGACTTAGAAGAAGCCAAGTGGAGGAGCTCAAAGTTGAAGGCCATTCGAAGATCTATGGTACTGAAAATGGCCAGCACTGAGGGCACTGGCAGGCTCTTAGGGGGGTGGTTGGGAGCAATTCAGTGGGTCCCGACAGGCTGGACACCCACACTGCTGCAGTTCAGAATCATCACTTCAGCACCCAGTTTTAAATGCCGGTTTAGGGACGTGGCACATGGGCTGCAATTCTATTTCATTACACTTCCTTCTCCCCATCAGAAGGCTGATCCCTCATCAGCCCTGAGGTGAGGCTTGCAGGCCCCTACTTGTCCAAGCTAGCCCTGAGCTCAAGGAGCAGCAGGGTCAACAAGGCTATCCTCAGGGGACCTGGATGGTAACATAGCAGGATGAAGGCCAGCCCAGGGCAGACTCAAGGCTCACAGGGGAGGAACCAGGCCACAGAGAAGCCAACCTATTTCTAGCCTGCACTGGGAGAGGACAACAGGCAGAATAGAGAAAATGTGCTTGGGCACTGCCACCGTGAGGTACCCATGGGAAACGCCTAAGAAGATGCCCTGCAAGTGGTGCGACACTTGCATCTGGATCTGGCTCTGAAGAGAGGCTGGGCTGGGATGAAGGCTTGGGCCCTCCCACACAGGTGGAAGCCACCACTGGATACTGTATGAAATGAGGAGGGCCGCACCTACAGTGACAGACAGGGTCCAACAGAAAGCGTCTTGGGATTTTTCCCCACAAGGCTCTCCCACTCTCTAAAAAAAATCTACCTTTTCTGAGAGCTACAGAAGTCCAAAACCTAGGGTGCTAAGGAGCTGTAGACTGAGCTCACATCCTAATTCTCTCAGGTCCTCCTCCCCACCTTGGAACTGCTGCTAGTTTTGGAGGATCAAGGGCTGGCCCTTTTGTCAGACAATGTTTGAAAAGAGAGGTAAAACTTTCTGAATTACTCTTCTGCTTACTCTCTGTTCCACATCCAAGTCCCCGCCACACTCACCTCAACAATCAAGAAATGCACATCAATGTAGGGGCCAATGGATGCTCCAGAGTACAGGTTTTAGAGCAGTCTTCCAACACATTTGCTTGGTGGCTGTATTTTCCATCTCAGACTTCTTGCTTGGCAAGTAATGCATGTCTCTCCCCTCTGTATTGCACATTCGCTAATTGGCTATTTCAGTATGGCCAGAAGAAATATAAACATTTGGAGACTTTTTTACAGTGACAAGAGAAGATAATATACAGGAACCCATGAACTAGTTATGTTTAGGAAAATCACCATGGGGTTAAGATGACGCATTGATGTAATGCAGTCGGTGGTTTATGAGAATTCCTTCAGCCTAGCCTCGGCTGCATAAGCACAAGCACATTCCTCACTGGCAAACAGGCAGCAGGGCCCAGTGGGTTCATTGTTTCTGGATTCCATGATTAACCCTTCAATTTCTACCTCTCAAGGGGTGAGGGGGCTGGGGGGTGGGGGAGGCTTCACAATGCAATTTTCCATGGAAGCTTTTTGAGGCTACAAAGAGTAAAAGGGAAAATCTAGAAATAGTTTAGGAAATTAGTCATCTAATACTAAACGTGTTCAGTCACAGTTTTGTGTTCCACTGTATGAAACTTTTTAAAAAATGGACATGTGGAAAGATCAGTATTTATTTGTGTACATGTCAGAAAGGCCAGCTTTCATGTCCAGAAAGAAGGAAAAAAATTTTCATTCATTAAAACTTTGTCAGCATAGCCCCCATGCTGGAAATTTATACTCTGGAAACTGAGAAACATCTTGACATTCTCTACTTCTGCTAGTTTTATAATATTAAATGCCAATAATTAGTTTACACTTTGTTATTTACAAGCATAGGAATCTATAATCTATTAAAAGCATTTTCTAGTGTACACATGCACAAGCATTCTGAAGCCATCCATTTCTATATGCCTACCAGCTTTTAGTTATTGTGCTAAAGCAGAATTAAAATGGGAGAAAATGATAGCTAAATATTTCTATTCCTATACATGAGGCCAACCTACCTTGATAATTAGACCAGCCTTGATAATTAGACCAACCTTTAGGCAGTTGCTTATCTCTTTCATGTTATATGAAAGTGTATCTTTAAAAATAAAAGGGTTTTGGGGATTCAAATGGAAAACTTGATACTTTTTAGAAAATGTCTTTGGAGCCATAACAAACAGGTACTGTTAGCTTCAAGATGGGAGAAGCTTGGGGAGAAGACTTGAGCTTAAGAAGAGACCAGATCAAGTTTTTATAAAAAGCCTTCTTGTCTGTGTTCCCTGGGCAGTGAAATCCAGTTGGCATTGATAAAAAGCTTCTTGTCACCTGAGGAAAGGGGTCCAGCAGGTATCACATAGTTAGACTGAAGACACTTCTGATACCACACCAAGATGTCCCAACACCCTGCAGGACTGGTGCAGCACCAGGTCACCAACTGACCACATCAACTGCACACATCACATGCAGTGCTCACGTGGCTTACACCTGTGCAAGATGCTCACACTTGCATGTGTGTGCACATCACTATGCCATGTGGGTGGGAGGCAAATGCTGAGCTTGAATTTCTAACATGCTATGGGTGGTATCATGACTGGCCCCAGGGCCACATTTGGATCTGCAGTTTAAAACTTGGGATCCCACTTGTCTTCTACACCAAGACTTCTGCAGACTGGTTAGTCCCTTAGTTGGTGTAGGAACATGAAACATTGTCAAAGACAAAACCCATCCAAACTCACTTCTAACATCCTCTGGTTTGCTCTGATTTTTCTCTTCCTTCTGGCAGTTATCATATTTTTTATACTGTCAGAGGAACACACTTTTCCCTTCTGTCCCCAACCAATTTTGCTGTGGCTGGCATTGTTTTATACTAACACCTAGGTTTGAGAAAAGCTGGAAAGATAGCTCTCTGGCTTCTCCGACCCTGTTCACAAAGCAATGGTCACTAACAGAGCTGTCATCCCTGATGCGTAGCAGCATGAAGGATGATTTGCCTGTTATGTACAGATGAAACAGTCTCTGCTGCAGTTGATACAATAAAGAAAATCAAGTGAAGCAAAGCATAATCGAGATTTCTAAGGGAAAAGTCCATTTCTACCTGGGAAACCTTATTATCTGGAGACGCATTGTTAGTATACTCTCTCTGGTGATCATCAGCATGCTACTTAATCTCTCGAGATTCACTACTCTTATCTGTATCAACAAATGATAAGAACTACTCTGAATTAGATCAGATTAAATGGGGTATATGTTAAACTATCTAGCTAAGAGTTTATATAAGACTCAAATTCAGTGGCTGGCATGCTGCAAAAATAACACTACATAATAAAACCCATCACGTGTTTGTTTGTGTGTGTTTATTGCCCTTCTAATTTCCGTTGATCTATGCAGATCACCAAATCCATGACAGTATCACCTGGGACATCATCAATCCATGTGGTCCTGGTTCAGAAGTCTTGTTCTGCTGTCCACCCCCACCCTGCGAACACCAACACCTAAGCTGTTAGAATTGCTAGCAGCAAAAGGAATTGGACCACTAAGAGTAAAATACTGGGTTTGCAAATTCAAACTGAAAAAGCAGCACAAATATTCCAACCAACTATAATAACAGACTTTTTACTAGCTAAAGTAATGGAAAATATCATCACACCACTGGCTAGAAATCTTCCTGTCCATTAACTAACAGAATCAGTTTTTAACTGATAATCTTATGCATGTTCAATGTAACAAGATTTAATTTAAACTAAACTGAGTATCTAGAGTTTACTTAATTAAATCATTTACTGAATTATCATTGATTTGAAATATGCTGAAAATATTTGTCAACGATGTTATGAAAATACATCTTACCAATTTCTAATAGTTAAATAAGCTTTTTATTTGCAATGCTGGAGATTGCTAAGTGAGCATACCACTGAGTTATAGCCTCAGCTCCTTTGAGTTTTTATTCATGTTTTATTTTATTTGGGGACACATTTTCACTAAATTGTTCAGCTGGCCGTGAACTTGCTATTCTCTTGCTTTAGCGTCCTAGTACCTGGGATTACAGGCATGCACTAACACACCTCTTTTAAATAAGCATTGGTACCACTGTTCCATAACATAAAACCTATTGGGCTTGGTCTGTTTCTTTTTTGTTTTGAATAACACATTTTAGCCCATGAGCATATTTTCAGTTGGCATGCAACTAAATTTGTTTCATTTAAACAGAATATGCGATCTTATTTATTTTCATGCTAGACTTGTGTAATTATACCTGTCAGAGGCAAGGAAAGCAATTATACAAGGATATTGATGCACTTGAAAGCATATTATCTTTTACAGTGGGAGCTCATAAACTTATTCAAATGATTGTAAAATTGCTCAAAATAGTTTTAGAGTTTTTCATTGGGAATGAAAAGCTTAAGTATAAACTATATAAAATTTACATTATTTTGTGACTAATCTCTAGAACTGCAATAACAATATCAAAATGATTTAATTTGTTTTGCAAATGCTCTACACAGTAAAATTATATTTGCTCTAATTTGTAGAATTTTATTTAAAAAGCAAAAAAAGCTGAGCATATATTACTTCTATAATAAGTAAATTAGAAGTTAGGATAAAAAAGTCTTCAAATATAATCACATTGGACAAATTAGAGAGAAGGAAACAATTTAAGATGGCCATGAAGGAACTTAAAGTAATTGTAAAACTAGACTTGAAAAAATATTGACTTCTTTGAGAGAGACTAAATCTGAAAAGTGAATCTAAAACAAGCAAAACTGACTGTCTTTATATAATATATAGGACTGCACAATGTTATAACTCATCCTCCGAACACATGAGGCCATGGTCCCATTTAGGTCTAAACCATATCAAGATGGAGGCTCTCAAAGCATCACTCCACAGATGGCTTCCTAAGAAGAGGAGAAGGATCTGCACAGAAGATAGGCTCAGCACTGCCTAGTCATGGATGACCCAACAATAAAAGAGAAAACACCCTACTGGTTTACTCCTTAGGACTGCTTAACCTGCATCCAATTAAGAGAAACAAGTAGGAAAATCCAGACAGTAAAATATTCTACAAGATAACTGGCCCAGACTCTTCAAAAATGCTGATGTCATGAAAAGCAAATAATATACAAGGAGACTGAAATGGTATGATGGCCAAATGCAATGCATGATCTTTGATTGCAGCAGAAATAGAGAGCAAGTTATTAGCAGGTCTGTCGCAAGGCTTCGCTTGCACACAGTGAGCACCACAGTCTATTTGGCCTATGAATTAATGGCCCCAAGTTTTTCTCCATCTACTTGAGTAAATGATAAGACCAAAAGACTTCTCGTCAGAGGTACCTTCCTCTATGAAGCTGTCAAATGTGGAAACTACAGTTGAAGAGATGTCAAAATCTATCAGGGTAGTGTATGAGGCCATGACCACAGTGACTGAGTTCTCCACACTGAAGAAGCACACACTTAACTGTGTGACCTAAACTTTTATCTTTCACTTTTTTTGATGAACAATTTTTGAGTGAGAAATAGGAAAGAGCCTGGAAAGTGGTTTTACTTTTATATTTTTATATTTTTATTTATGTATATTTTTTGTCTTTTTGAGACAGGGTCTCGATATGCAGTTCAGGCTGGCCTTGAGCTCATTTTGTAGCCCAGGCTGGTCTCAAACTCGCAACAATCCTCCCGCCTCAGCCTCCCAAGATCTGGGATTACAGGTGTGCGCCACCATGCCCGGCAAGCCTGGAAAGTGGTTTTATATAGCAGTTGAGCTCTTAAACCCTGATAATGATAGAATATTTGGCCTAGAGAATAACATTATTCATGGATGATGTTCTCAACATGCTTGAAGGGTAAAATTTCTGAAGGATTCCAAGTCAGGCTTCTGGACATCATGAAATTTTGATGGAGAATGCTATTCTCATAATAATTATTGAGGCTACTAAATCATTAAGTGTGTTCTAATGATAAATAACCCAAAGAGGGATAAAGGAATTTATAAATTTTTAAAAAACCTTTAAGCTTTTGAGTAAACAAAATTGTCTACAAAACTGTGATTTATTGAGAACTTCAGTAAAATTCACCTCAAGCACATTTTGAACTGTTCCTAACTGTGCATAACCTGGAAGAAATTTCACATCTGATCTTTTCTTTGCCATAAAATGTGTTCTTGATCAGCAGCTAAGCTGTGTGGAATTCTGTGATGGTGGATAAGGCATTCTGTGAGTCCATGGCAGAAGCATTATGTGTGGGGAAGGCATATCCATATCCAGAATAAGTGTCTATGCCAGGAAGGGCAAGGGTGGGGTCCTTTCCATGATTGAAGCAGTCTGATATAATCAACCTGCCAACAGGACACAGGTTGACCACCCCAAGGAATGGTGGCATACAGGGACTCAGCTTTGGTCTCTGCTGCTGGCATATTGGGTATTCAGCAGTGGCTGTAGCCAGATCAGTCTTTGTGAGCAAGAGACCGTGTTGCTGAGCCCATGGATACCACACTTGATCTTAGCCAAAAGGCTGAGAAGCGATTACTGAGCCCATGGATAACCTGATATGATCACCACGTTATTCTTGAGCCCAATGGGCAATGACACGTGTTGCTGGAGAAAGAGGTTAACTGCTATCTACAGTGTGGGTCACCTTATCCCCTTGATTATTAAAGTCTTCTGCTGACGTCATTTTTTGGAGAGTGTTTATGTGAGATATAAATATTTTTACATCATTTACCCACATGGAGAGGTCTATGTACATACTTCTTCCCCAAATATCTTTGTCATCAATTTTCTAGTCATGTTCCTGACCATCTCACCAGACCATTGACTACAGCCCTTGGATCAATATACAATCATATATCTGGTCATTTCTCTCTCCAGACAAAATATACTATGGGGTGCACTATTCAAACTTCTGCCCACTGTAAAGATTTCCCTTTACCACTGTCCTTCAGGGATGTGCTGGAAAGGGACTGTATCACTGAAGCTACCCATTTGTAGAAGGTGCCTGCGTAACATGCAGAGTGATCCCTAAACCAGTCCCTAACCTTCACTTCCTCTGTCAGCTGATTATCTGGTATACTGATGAGGTCACAGATGCATGCTGGGCAACAGGGCAAACTAGCCAGAGTCGGAGCCATGGGCATCTGGGCAACTTCATGTAATTTTTTCTATCCTCTGGATCTTCTCTGGCTCAATCACATCTATACCATTTCCATTTAGTGATGGACTGTTGCTGTGCAAAGCCAACTTTACGACTTTGTGGGTCAGATAATATGAGCTCATGATAGACAACTCGGGTTGCATGGTAACCCGGTGTCCATCCCATAGTTTTCAGTTTTCACTAAAACCCAGGAGCAGGCCAACAGCTATTTTTCAAAGGGAGTAGTTGCCTTCAGGTGATGGAAGAGCCTTGATCCCAAATCTTGGAAGTCTCCCCTACAATTCACTTGGTGTGGGGTCTGCCAGAGACTCCTAAGAGCATCTGTACCTACCACCAACAATTCAAGTACTGTTGGGTCTGCTGAACTATATAGCCCCAGTGGCAGAGCAGCCTGCGCAGCAGCCTTCACCTATTGCAGAGCCTTATCTTGTTTTTATCCCTTTCAAAGCCAGAAGCTTTCTGAGTCACTCGGTAAATGGTCCAGAGTAAAAAACCTAAGTGAGGAATGTATTGGCTGAAAAATCCAAATAGACACAATAGGCATTGTGCATCTTTATCAGTTGAAGGAGATCCAGATGCAACAACTTATCTTTTACCTCAGAAGGGATACCTCTACATGCCCCATACCACTGGACTCTCAGAAATTTCACTGAGGTGGAAGAGCTTTGAATTTTAGTTGGATTCATTTCCCATTCTCTGGCTCTCAAATGCTTTACTAACACATCCACAGTGGTTGCAGACCTCCTGCTCACTAGACTCAATCAGCATATCAATGGAATGGACAAGTGTAATACCTTGTTGGAGAGAAAGGCAGTCAAGATCCCTGTGAACTAAGTTGTGACACAGGGCTAGAGAGTTAATATAAGTCCTGGGGAAGGACAGTTAAATGTATTGCTAGTCATGCCAGCTACAAGCAAATTGTTTCTGATGGTTCTTATGGGTAAGTATGGAGAAGAAGGCATTTGGCAAATCCCTAGCTGCCTAGCGTGTACTAGGGGGTGTGTTAATCTGCTCAAGCAAGGACAGCATGTCTGGTACAGAAGTTGCAGTTGAAATCACAACTTGACTCAGTTTACAGTACAGCTATCATTCTCCATGACTCATCTGTCTTCCACTCAGGCCAAATGGAAGAATTAAATGGAGATGTGGTGGGAACTACCACCCCTGCATCCTTCAAGTCCTTGATAGTGGCACTAATCTCTGCAAACCCTAGAGGAATGTGATATTAGTTTTGGTTTACTGCTTTCCCCGGCAAAAGTACTCGAGTGGCTTTCATCTGGCTTTTCCAACCATAATAGCTTTCACACTATAGATCAAAGAACCAATGTGAGGGTTCTGCCAAGTACTAAGTATATCTATCTCACTTATGCATTCTGGAACAGGGGAAATGACTATAATATGGCTTCAAGGACCCATTGGACCCACTGGGATCAAACCTTTGCTGAAATGCCATTGATCATCCACCTCCATATGGCCTTACTCTTACTGTCAGTCCACAATGACCTTTTAGATCCCTGGAATCAACATTACTTCAGAATCAGTGTCTAATGGTCTCCAAAACGTCTGATAACTTCCTTTCCCTCAATATGCAGTTACTCTGGTAAAAGGCCATGGGGCCCTTTTGGGAAGGATGGGAGAAAGAATGACTGTATAAATTTCTGGTGGTGCAACAGAGTCCCACCTCAAGGGGACCCAGCATCCTCTTATTCCAAGGGTTCTGTGTCTGTAAACTGTCTCAAACCTGGGAAAGGGTTGAAGAGCTATGATGCCCTGTTACTGTAATTTAAAGTAAGTTTCTGTTCATTTTCCTTAAAATTTTCTTTTATATAAATCTAGCAAAACTTTTGTAGGTTTCCAATCTATTGCACTTTTGAAGAAAGCATGACTAATCATCCAATGCCACAGTTCTATACTCTGTGCAATGGTAGGCCAATCTTGTAAATTCTTATATATTTGAATATCTTGCATTAAATCTGTTTCTCTAATAAGCATTGAATGATACAGTGGGTATGCATACATCACTGTGGTATGATATATTTAACTCTTTCAGGAGGATATCTAGAAGGAGAACAGCTGGGTTAAATGGAACTTCTAGTTTTAGTTTTTTGAGGAATCACCATAATGATTTCCATAGTGGTTGTATCAATTTAAACTTCCACCAAAAATAGAGAAGTTTTTTTCTTCCCACAGCTTGCTTTCTTGACAATAATCATTCTTTTAAGAGTGAGATGGAATCTCAGTGTCGTTTTAACTGACATTTCATGAGTGACCAGGGTTATCATTATATCCAGATGTCCCCCTAAATCTTCCTGCAGCCATAGATGCGGCTTTTCAGGGGTGGCTGGATCTAGAGTGTATGATGCTGGGAGTAGAGGGTGTGTGGTTACTACACTAGCCCAACAGGTTAGGCATTGTTTGCTATGTGGATACTGGGAAGGCCCACCCTGGGTGTCAGTCCCTCAATAGACTACAAGAGACAGAAAGAGGGCTGCTGTCATTGCTTGTTGCTTGCTGCTTTAGCTGTCTCCTACCTTTTGCCTCCCATGCCATGAACTGCTTTTTTCTCTCTGTGATGTTCCTCTGCCATGCTACCCTGCCTTGGAGCTAGCAAACTATCAACTGAAACCTCTACAAACTGTAAGCTAAAATAAACTTTTCCTCCTTTAACTTTGGGTGTTGGGTACTTTACTTCAGCAATGAGAAAAGTAACTAAGACAACCAGTGATGTTGAACATTTTTTCAAATATTTATTTGCCATTTCTACTTCATCTGAGAAATGTCTATTCATTTAAAATCCCTATTTTTGGATGGGTCCTTTAAATTTGGGACATTTGATTTTTTACATTCTTTATATATTCTAGATGCTAGTAATTTGTCTGAGGAGTAGCTTTCAAATATTTTTTTCCCATTCTGTGGGTCGTCTTTTCACTCTGTTGGTGATTCCTTCTGCTGTGCAGAAATTTTTTAATTTGATGTGGTCCCAGTTGTTGATTCTACATAATATATCCTTGTGATCAGGATTTTGCTCATAAAGTCTTTACCCACACTATTTCTGCAAGAATGTTACCTATTCTATCTTCCACAAGATTATTTCTTTTAATATTTAGATCTTTAATCTATTTTGATTTTAGTTTAGTACATGGTAAGAGATATAGATCTATGTTCATCTTCAGCATGGGAAACCCAGTTTTCTCAGCACCATTTATTAAAAAGGCTATCTTTCTTTCAGTGAAAGTATTTGGTCTCTTTGTCAGAGATAAGATAGCTGAGTGTGGTTGGAGTTGTTTCTACATCTTCTGTTCCTTTGATCATTAAGGCATGGTTTTGGCAGTACTTTGCTGTTTTTATCACTGTAGCTTTATAGTATAACTTTAAATTGGGTATTATGATGTTTCCTACCTTGCTCTTATTGCCTAGAATTGCTTTTGGTATTCAAGGTCTCTTCTGGTTTCATATGAATTTGAGGATTTGTTTTTAGTTTAGTGAGACATGCTATTGGGATTTTGACTGTGATTTCACTAAATCTGTATAAGAATTTTAGAAGTATAACGGTTCTGCATATCCAAAAAAAGGGGATATCTTCCCATCTTCTGATATCCTCTTCTTTCGCCTTCTTCAGAGTACTGTATTTTCAATGTAAAGATATTTACTTCCTTTGTTAGATTGATTCCTAGGTATTTCATTTTTTTTTTTTGATCCTACTGTGAAAGGTGTTGTTTCCCTAATTTCCCTGTCAGTGAGTTTGTTATTTGTGCACAGGAATGCTGTTGGTTTTTGAGTGTTAACTGTATCCTGCTGTGTGACTGAATTTGATTTTTAAATCTAGAAGAGTTTTGGTGGAGTTTTGGGGGTCTTCTATGTGGAGAATCATGTCATAAGTCAATAATGATGATTTAACTTCTTTCTTCGTATCCTCATTCCTTTTTTCTTTCTCTTGTTCGACTGATCTACCTAATGTTTCCAGAACAGAAGTGGTGATAATATGCATCCTGATCTTCCTAATTTTAGAGTTAAAGCTTTCAGTTTTTAACTACTTAATGAGATGCTGGCTGTTGGTTTATCATAAATGGCCTTTACCAGACTGAGATAAAGACTTTCTATTCCAATTTTCTGTAGGGCTTTTAATATGAATAGGTACTAGTCTTTGTCAAATGCTTTTTCTGCATCTTTGAGATGATCATGTGGTTTTGTCCTTGGTTCTATTAATGAAGTGTATTACATTTGTTGATTTGCATATGCTGAAACATCTCTGCATCCCTGGGTTGAATCCTGCTTAGTCATGGTGCACAATCCTTTTGATGGTTCACTGCATTATGCTTGCCAGCATCATATTGAGGACTTTTGCACCTATGTTCATTAAGGAGAATGGTTTACTACTTTGATTTCATTCATGAATATTGGTGTGGTGGATTGACAACTGGTGGCCAACTTGTAACATCAGCTGAACTGAATCAGTGTGATGCTGGATGTGGAAGGCCCACCTGAGGATTGTTGCCAACAAAAGAAAAACAAGAACTGGAAAAGAAGAAGATGTGCTATTAGGGGGCTATTAGTTCTCCTGGAAAAGCTTGTCATGCTGGCTTTCCTGATATGAACTCAGCTGTTATCTTTGGAGAAGCTTGGGCTCTCACTATTGTTGAGGATGGATGTGGTACATTTTGGGGTAGCTCTGGTTCTTACTTTGAGCATTGCTTTCTGGCTCCAGCACAGGTTCCTCAGTCTCCTGGCACAGATCCTTCATCCCACTGGCACAGACTTTCTAGCCTCCACCACTGCCTTGGTACCTTCCCAGCACAGATCCTTTAAACAGGCTTGCATCAGATGTTGTAGGCTCTTGGCCTCCTCTTGGGTTCATGGGAGGGCATTGTTATGGGCTCTAGGTCTTCAGCTGGACTCATGCAGGACATTTCTGTGAGATCTAGGCCCTCATCTGGATTCTTTGGGTCTAGTGTGTGGACAGATTTTCTGCACTCTCTTTGTATTTGACTCTTTGGGTAACTATTATAAAACAATCTTATAAATTATGTGTCCTGTATTAAATTGATTCCCTTTTAAACCCTGGCTAGAACAATTGGGTTATGCAGAATTTTCATATCATCTTGATTCATCTTCAGTAATTCATACGTTTGTAACAACATGTCCATTTATTCTGCATTTTCCATCCTATTAGAGAACAAGTTCTCAAAGTAGGTATTGATAATCTGGATTTCTGCAGGGTCCATTGCGATTTCACCCTTTTCATTCCTAATTGCATGGATTTCAGTCTTTTTTCTTTTTCTTTTTGTTAAGGTTGGCTAAGTGTTTGTCCATTTTATCTAATCTTTCAAACAACCAACTCTTTTACTCATTGACTCTGTATTTTTTTCTTAGTCTCAATTGCATTTGTTTCTGCTTTGATCTTTATGATTTCCTTCCTTGTATTCACTGTAGGTTTAATTTGTTTTTCTTTTTCCCAGAAGCTTGAAGTTCAACATTAGATCTTTTATTTGAATTTGCTGTTTTTCTGATGTGAGAACCCACTGCTATAAATTCCCTTTGTGAGACTGTTTTAATTGCTTCCCATCAATTCCAATCTGTTATATTGTCATTGCAGAAACTTTGTAGTTCCTTCTTTAATTCCATGTGTGACCCATTGTTTGTTCAGGACAGCATTATTTAATTCCCATGTGTTTATTCAGGATTTGTGGCTTTGTTTGCCATTGATTTCCAGTTTTGTTGCATGCTGATAATATACAAGGGATAATTTTACTTCCTTTGCATTACTTAGGTATGTTCTACGAGCCTATACTGGAGAAAATCTTATGTGCAGCTGAGAAAAATGTGTATTCTGATGTGTGCTGGAACATTCTGTAGATACTAAGTCCATTTATTCAGAGGTTTGGTTCAGCTGTGAAATTTCTTTGCTGATGTTTTATTTATTGGATCTGTCTGTTCTTGACAGTGGGGGTGCTGAGGTCCTCCATTATAATTGTATTAGTATTTTTTTATTTTTCATATCAATTAGTGTTTGTTTTGTATAGTGCAGTGCACTACTATTTGGTGCACATATTTTTATGATTGTTATCTCTTCCTCTTGGATTGTTCCCTTAACAAGTATTTAGTGACTGTTTTTGTCTCTTCTGATCAGTCTTCGCTTGCAATCCATTTTTTCTGCAAATAAAATAGCAACCCCTGCTTTTTCCTTGTTTCCTGTCACCTGCAGTACTATTTCCTATCCTTTGACTTTCACTCTGAATTTCTTTTTTGTTAAATGTGTTTCTTATATGCAATATAAGGTTTCTCAGACCCTTAAGTCAAGGAAAGCATGGAATGAAGTATTTCAATCCCTAAAAGGAACCATATCCAACCTAGACTGAGGCACTTTACAAAGTCATCTTTCAAAATTAATGGAGAAGTAAGATACTTCAATGATAAAGAACATCTGAAATCAGCACTCCAAAAAGTTCTGAAGGATATTCTAGAAAAAGACGAGTCCAAGAATCCCAATGTCCACCTCAATGTCCCCTGCATTTGACTTGGATTTGACTTGTCCCCTGGGCAAGTTAGGGATACTGGTTTGCATCTTACTTCCATAATTTCTCATTCTCTTTTATTGTTTGTTTTTTACACTGAGCCTTATGAATTACTTATGTAGCTCTATTAGTAGTTTTCAGACTTCTTCAGGAAAGTACTTTTCAGAGATATTTTATAGGCACAACTGGCTTTTGACCCCTGAGTCTGTCCCAGGATCCTGCCTCTTCTGTTTATTATGGGTGAGAGGTTGCAGCCTGTTTGTCCTAACACCCAGTTCTGTTGTACTGAACTGTGGTGGGTTTATGAAGCTCAAACAACCTAAGTATTAGCATATAAGGAAGATCAATTGATTGTAACAACTACGTCACCTTGGCTAATGTAGTACAATCAGGAATAACAATAGCATTAAATATGGACTAGAAAAGGATAAATTATAATATACTGCCACCTTTAAACATAAGTACAAGATTAATAATCACATAACAAAATCTAAGACAAATCAGAAATACATGCAGTAAATATCTACTCAGTATGGCACTTTTATCCAAGGGGAGAAAATTTTAAGGGAAGAAAAGGAAAATATAGAGAAATGAAAGAGGAAAAAGGGAAGAGAAGCAAGGCCAAAGAACCAAGAAAGATTAACCAAGCCTGAGGAGACTGGTGAAGAAGATAGGAGCGAAGAAAGAAGGAAAAATCAAAAACAAGAAGAAAAGAAACCACATGCAATGTTCACTTATACACAATTGAAAAAGCAAAAATAAAACAAGCAAATAAAAAAGAAAACAAAAGCAAAGGAAACAAAACTTTCTGTGTAAATTCAGGGTTAGGGCCTCTGGTTGTCTTTTGGGCTCTACAGGTTTCTGGCAGTGTCCAATTCAAGGTATGACTCTGCTCTCGCTGGTAGACCAGGGATGGGGGTGTCAGACCCACGAATCATGCTGGCTAATCACTAGCAAGCTGGCAATAGAATCAGGACAGGGTGCCTGTTCTGGAACTTTCAAATCTAAAGAAATTCTAGCTGAACCTGGCTTCTGGTAAAGGGAATGGTGCCTGAGTCATTTAACTTATAAAGCTCTGGATGTCTGTACTGGCATGACCACACCTCCATGCCCACAGACATCTGCTGTGGCTGTTCCTTATCCAGTTATTGTGGGAGTTTAACACTTGGAGACTTGAGAGGAAACCCTCCCAAGGCGGCCCTTAGTCCCAGGTTTGGCTGGCCCCTCTTGTAACGGCATCCAACCAAGCACTATTCCCCAGGGGATATGCCAGTCACTTCTACCAGAGTCACTCACCAGTTATGGTGCTCAGCCTCCACTTCTGTGCGTGGAGGCCTCTGAGTTCACCTACTTTTGCTGTATAGATTTGGGCTTCATTTCTCTCACCACAAGCCATAGCTGGGGAGAAAGTTCAGATTGCTTCTTCCTTTTTCTGCATTGTGATCCGTCTCTTCGGTTTCTCTGTAGACTCCAGTTTTCCCTTCAGATACTTACTGGGGCCCCAGGGATCCACCTTTCTCCTTTTCTCCCCCATGTTTTTATTTTCCAGTGTTTGGACTCTGAATCTTGGAGAGGCTGATTTGCTGCTGCTTGCTGCTCTCCTATCATCCCAGAAGTCCTCTTTTTCCATTTTCTGATATCCTCTTGGATTTCTGTTTTCAGAGTGATGTAATTTTCATTGTAGAGGTCTTTCACTTCCTTAGTTAGATGAATACTCAAGTATTTTTCTATGGTACAATGAATGGACTTGATTTCCCAATTGCTTTTTCAGTGAGTTTATTGTTAGTGTAGAAGAATGCTATTGAAGTTTGTGCATTGACTTTTTGTCCTGCTACATGGCTGAATTTGTTATCAGTTCAAGGATTCTTGGCACATTTTGGGGGGGAAGGTCCTGTAGGTCAATTATCATATAACCTGCAAATAATGATATTTTGACTTTGTTCTTTCCTATACATAACTCTTTTATTTTATTTTAGAAACATAAAAGTACAAAAACATATTGACAAACAGACACCAATTATCATAGAAAATAGTACAATCACAACTAATCTATAGACAAGGTGATATGGTCTCAACAGTGGTTATTGCTTTATCCATTGATATCTTCGAATTGTAGATGTATGGACCCATATACAGACATGCAAATTTAGTCAGACAGT